>VXBT01003964.1:3037241-3228598 GCA_013400235.1 Oriolus oriolus
CGCCGGCCCGGCCCCGGGTCATCTCGGCCCCGGGCTTGGCGCTGCCCTCGGGGGAGCCCCGGCGCGCTCCCCGCGGCCCCGGGCGGGCCTGTTGCGCTCGGAGCCTGCCGGGGAGAGTGGGGGAACAGGGGCTGGACAGGAGAAGCGCGGGGTCCCGGGCAAGCCCTCCGTGGGCCCGCGGGGAGATGCTGCACATGCCCGGCGTGACCCTGCAGCGCCGGCATCCGCGCCTGCCAAAGGTGAACGCTATTTCCAGCGAGTGACGCGCTCCTGCTGGAGTGAAAAAGTGCCGGGTTTAGGGACTCGTGTTAACGTGCATCATGGAACGGGGTTAAGGGAATGACGGCGTTTACCAATCTTTTACTGTGCGCCAGGACTCGACGGAGAATGTTTCTCTGTTAACAGAATGAAAAAAAGATACCTTCTAAAGCTTTCCTTCGCTTGAACTGAACTGTCAAGAGAAATGCCTAAAATTAAATTGCTGTGCTTTTAAAATAATATGTTTTAAAGGTAACTTGTAGGTTATTGCAACTCTTCTGGTTAGTGGCATGACTGTTGCCTCTTCCCTGATTTTTATTAATGTTTTAATGGCATGTGCTGCTTTCATAAGAGCATAAAGATATATGTGCTTTGGTATAGTCGATGTGGAAGTTAAATGGCTGCAGCCGTAAGAGTGGACAGTGGGAATGTGCTGATTAAGGTATAATTGGTTAAAGTGGTACAACTCGCATTTAAGAAGCTTTTTTGAAGGGAGGGCGTGTCTGGCCGAGGACTGCTCTGCTAGTTGGAAGTAGTTAGCAGCGATTTTGGCTGCTTCAGCAGGAAGGCAAGGGCTGAACGGACTGATTTTGTTCCTCTGTTAGTGTTTTCAGCCAGGGTGTGCTCGCATGTTAATGTAGCAGATTTGCTGCTACGCGTGCCTGCTGTGTTTGAAAACTGGTGTTGCTGCTGCGCATCTGACAACTTTTGTGAGCAAGTTTATCTTTTACAAAACCTCTTGTCAGTGGTTTACTTTATGTATCCGAATTATCACATCAGATACTCTGTTACATAGTGCATTGTGGACCCTGATCAGTGCTGCCTTTTTGTGCTTTCTGACAATAACCCTGAAGGAGAAATGTTAGTTTTCAACTAAACTAGAAGAATCCTTAGTTTTCAGCTACACTGCTGGTTGTGGGTCAGTAGCTCAGGATTACTTGAGCTTCAAATCAAGGATAAGCCCAAAAGGAGGTTGAAGATTGATTGAGGTGTATGCCAGGTAATCAATGCTGCAGTAGAAAATAAAGTTAGCAGTAATTGTGACATTGTAATCAGCATCTGTGGGTGATGGTAACTTTTTAAAGTGTCTAGAGAAACTTGATAAAATATCAAGTTTTTTTCATGGCAGGAAGTTTTGTTTTTAAATTTCCGTTGAATCATCTGATTATTTTATTATCTGAAATTGTTACCTGTTTTATCCCTAATTGCATGCATTTAGGAAATGAGGTAAAGGCAGATCTTGAGAGTACTTTGTAAAAAAGCTTTATTTGACTCCAAAGTGAATATCTCATTCCTTAGTGAGACTGATGACTAGCTAGTTGGATGACAAACTTTAACATTAAGAAGGCAGATGGTTAAGGTGCTGTGGGCTGATGCACGGATGAAAGGTGGAGAGGCTACCATAGCACTAACTCATTGTCTTCTCTTGAAAGAGGAAAATCCCAATCTCCACAAATAAGGGAGTTCGTTCTGGAGACCTCAAAGTCTGTTACAATTGTTTTCTGTTAGCGTGAAGAAACCACATACAAGCAGAAATATATTAGGTTTACAAGAGATGCCTGAGTCATCAGCATACCTTATTCGGGACTGTGGTTCCCAACATTGTTCATTAGATGTTTTCTTACTGTCATACAGGAAGTGTGTGTCAAACTTCAGCAGCACTTGGAGATGTAGGTTTGTATTAATAAATGTTCCAACTACAAACAGCCCGTTTCCCACTGAAGCTATCTTTAGTTTATTGTGTAGTTAAAGCAGCTGCATCAGGTCAAAAGAAGTTTTTGCTTTCATCTCTACTGGTCATCTTGACCCTTAGTTAAAACTTGTCATTTATGTCCTGAAGCAAGTAATTAATCATATTATTCTTGTTGCTCATGGCCCTTGTGTGCTTCTCTGATGTCGTTCGGTCTGGAAGTTATAGGTAATGTTCACAGTAAGACTAAAGCATGTGCATAAAGGTAAACAACGTGAGAAGTTAAATAAAAGTAGCTTCTTGTTTCATCCGATCTGTATTTCTGTCCTGTACAATCCTGGGGTTTTTGTCAGGCATTTTGTTGCTGAGGAGCTAAGGCATGTGTGTTGCAGGATTTCCCGTCCTTCAGGCAGCCCTACATGGCTGCTGCCTGCGTACATCAATTTTCCTCCTGGAGGAAGATCTTCCCAGGCTGCCCCTCGTGCTGTGCAGACCCTTCCCTCGGCCAGCGTCCCCTGCACAGCGGGTTCAGGGGTTGGGTGAATGGTGATTTTCCTGGTAACTGGAAGTTATGATGTGGGGAGGTCAAACGTGTTTCAGCGTTGTTTCAGCTCTGATAATGACTGTGATGGTCATCTCAGAGCAGCAGATTGAGGAAGCTGGGTTTTAATTGGTGGCACTTAGCTGGCCTCTCAGCAATGTGTGTTATCAAGTCCTACTGCTTCTGGAAAGAGCCTGACATTTGGTTGCTACACGGATTTAAAGGCTGTTTTATCTGTCCTTTGGTTTCCCACACCCACTGTTATTTCAGACCTGTGATTCAGCAGTGCATTGGCAGTGTAATCTCAGGAATAGTAGAATAAAGTTAGGTGTGTCAGCTCAGCTCATTTTTCTTTTTCTAAAAGAAGCACAAACTTTTAAGGATATTTACGACTTGAAATAATTCCTGGCTTAAAGCAAGGTCTGATACTAAATTCTTCTCTCTTGCTCTTTTTTGGGGTAAAAAGGTGAAAATTGTGCTGGCTTGTGTGTGCTTCTGCTCTGCTCATCCCGTGGTTTTGATGTACTTATTATTTAAAAATTTAGCTAATAACATGGCACTGAGTGCTTTTCTTTTGTGAAAGCAATAGCCTCTTCATGCAGGGGATGATAGTCATCTGTCTCCACCAATTGGCGTGATGCAGCCCTGAATGGCAGGAAGTGATTGCAGAGTATCTACTGAGCGCTTGGTACACAAGGAAGGTATCTTGGGAGCTGTGTACTCTTTTTTTTTTTTTTTCCCCGTCTTAATAGGTGGCAGCCTTCCAAGGATTTAAAATTCAAACCTTTAAAATCTCTGTATTGTTGCCTGGTGGATCCAAGCGGATGCAGGCTCCCTCTCTCATCGTGAGGCCAGAGCCACTCTTGCCCGTGACCAACGTGCAGGTGTCTCTCTGCACCTGAGAAATGGCCCCTGGGTCATGGAATGAGGATGGGTTATGCACCTCCCCACGAATGGGAAGCTGTCTGTATTTGCACTGTGTGACAGGTGGGCTCTGTGCATGGAGGGCTTGAAAATGGGGGGTTATAGCTGCCAGTGCTGGTACCCAGAGCTTTAGTGCCTCTTTGGCCAGGATGAGCAGAGTAACAACAGTGGTTTACTGAAAGTGTTTGCACCAACTACTGCGTAATTTGCAAGCATTACTTGAAATACTGTGGAGTTATGCTTTTAAATATACACATCTTGTTCTATATTTAAGAAAAAAGTTCATATAAAAAAGTTCATAATGCTTGTAGTTATACCTTTGATACAGATTCCTGTTGGTATTTCTGAAAGCTAGAGCAAGGTGCAAAGGCCAGTGATTCAAAGTCATTTTGAAAGCACTTGTCAAACTGGTCTGCTGAATGCCTTCTGGTTTTGTGACTGTTGTGATGGATTTTGGTGGGAGTGGGCGGAGGTGTGTGTGGTTAGTTTTGGTTTTTTTATCTTTTTTTTTTGTTTGTTTGGTATCTATGCAAGCCTGCTGAATCTTGGAGGGTTGTGTTTATTGGTATTATATGATATGAATCAGCAACCTTATGAAACCTTTAACAGCATTTAAAACTTTTTGCTTTCAGAAAACCTTTCACAGAAATTCATTCATGATTTCAATTATGGTTGCATGAGTTTACAAGTGTAGTACTGTCATTAGAATTTGTCTGAAATAATGTCTTTAAATATGTTCAGTCCACCCCTTGAAAGAAAAATACTGCTTCAGAATATGAAAGGGTAAAGTTTATAGAGTCTTCCTGGTAACCTTTGGTAATATTATTTTAAAATATCTTTACTAAATCCTTAACACACATTCCCCCCTTCCCCCCCCCACCCCCCCAGTATTTTTAGGATAACCCTGTATTCACAGCTACTATGAACAGCAGCAACAAAAGATGATAAAACCCATCAGCTTCTATGAAAAGGTCAAAAAAGCAAATTACCCATGTCTTAAAATAGAAAAGTATTTCCCATTTCTGAAAGCGCTTCATAAAGATAAGTGGAAGGATAATTGAACAGTTGCTTTTCTTACACTCTTGTGCCTGAGAAGATACGTTTTGTCTGGCATCTCCTTAATTCTGTGAGTTCAGCTGGTGTTCGTGGACTTGGGTAACTGAAGGGGAAGGGAAGGTACAATAAAAGATGGAATTTCTGTTCCGTTTCTGGCTAAATCTTCTCTTCTTCCTTGCCGAAGAACCCAGCCAGGAGTCAACAGCCCAGTTTTTCAGTCCCCAAGAAGCTGGCTCCATAGCTCCAGTGATGTGAATGGTGAGGTTGAGGGATGTCCCAGGTGCTGTGGGCCAACTGGCCAGGTTGGTGAATTAACCTGAGGCCCCAGTGGACTTGGAAGATGCCTTTTCAGGCTGGGCCGAGTTCTTTTCAGAACCAGCAGGGTGGTCTCTGACCCTCACCTTTGCCAGGAGTTGTCTGGGGAGCTGCATCACTCACCCCCTTACAGGTGTTGCAGGCAGTGCCAGTGATGGGGGGATTATTGAGGTGCCCAGAGGTGCCTAAAGATATATTAAATAATACTGCTCTTCACTTTCTGTAGTGAAGACAGCGATTTGCAGTTCCCAGCTGATCATCTGGCAAAAGCTAAGAGTCAAATGTGACATTCCTGGTATTCCTTAGCATAAAAAGTAAACAAAAAGCTCAAGAGATAGGTTTTCACTTACATGTTTTCGTGTAGGAGCAAACTCCTTTAAAGGGCTGAATTTTTGGTTTTGTTTAGCTGGTTGTGTTTTTGGTTTTTTTAAATTGATTTTCTGTATTTGTTATAGAACACAGCTCTTAAAAATTCGAGGAGGATGTGTGTGTGTGTGAGTTGCTGGGACCTGACTGAGAGAGAAAAGTCTTTTCTACTTTCACTGACTAGAAAAGCCGCAGGTGTGGGAGCAGATTTTCTTGGAAATGAAAGTATCCTGAGTGCTTTCACTTTCTAGTTCTCTTGTGATAACCACTGTGATTATTTTAAAGTGGGTGAAGGCTGCCTTGAGTCACAATGAAGGGTGGTGTGTGTGTGTGTGGTGTTTTTATTTTGTGTAGTTGTTTTTTGTTTCTTTGTTTCCTTGGGGTTTTTTTCACTGGCTTTGTTAAACTTCCCCATCAAACCCTGGTAACTAAGTTACCAATGCAATGGTCATTAGTTAGCAGATAGACACCTTTAAATTGAGGCAATTCATGTTCTCAGCAGGGGCCTGTTGACTCGTGCCTAGGGTAGCAGTGTAGCCTCACGATTCAAATCACAAGTTAGAGTATTAGGTGAGTAATGTAGGAGAGGCTGTTGTGACAATGCGTTTCAAAAGGGTTTTATGAATTCAGGGTAGGATTCAGCCTTTAATTCACATTATGAAATAGAGGTTGATTCTGTTAGCTGATGACTACACTTTATCAGTTGGGGTGCTGCTAAAGAAGTCAGCATCTGCCAAGAGTGGAAAATGTTAGACTGGAGTGAACATGGGTTCAGTTTCAGTAGTGGAGTGAAACTAATGTCACTCATGTGTGACTCCTGCCAGGGAGCTGAGTGTGTGATACATGGGATGAAAGCTCCCTCCATTCCCTTTGGGACTGTGATATGTCCAATGTTCTGGCTAATGGGTGGTCAAGCATAATTAATAGGGAAAAGCTGATACTGTGAATCACAGGAGTTAGTTGCGTGCAAAACCGTGCAAGTTGAAAGTTTTCTATTAGCTCATCTATTTTTATTATTTAAAAAAGGGAGAGAGTACTAAAGCTGTGGGGCTGAAGGAAAGATGAGGTTGTGAGATGCCTTCCTGCAGAGCATACCTTGCATGATAGTACAAACTCAGGCTTTGTGCCAAATAAAGGTACAAACTTGGGCTTTGTGCCAAGCAGAAGGAAATAGTTTTTCCTGTTTCCTCAGGTGGGCAAATGCCATTTCTTGGTGTTTTTTGTGAGCACTAACATCTCTTAATTTGGCAACACAGTGTGTTCTGAGCAGCACGTGCCAGATTTTTCGATGTTACCTTACATTAATAGTGTGCTGAGTAGATGTTACCATAGGCTGTATAGTGCCTGCACACCTCAGCCAGAATGCAGGTAAAATGGGGACCAGCTGTAGTGTGTGCTGTGGTGACCATCTAAAATGTTGCTTTCTTCCAGCATTGCAATTTTCTCTCCCTCACTGTATCGCAGAGTTTACATTTCTTTATTGCTAGATTTCTGTAAGACTTCAAAACTTGCAACTGACTAAGAGTTCTACAGACCATTAGTGAAAAATTTTCATGAACTTCCTTTTGAATGATCCTGTCCATACCACCTTTGTGCTCTGTTACCACCCCATTTTTCAGAAGTGGATAAAGTGTCTCTTGGCTACAGAGGGTTACACCTCTCTGCCTCAATATTTGAGGCGAGTATACCAGTCTGTGTTCTGGAGTGGCTGTGGGGGTGTGCTGACTCCTGCTTACACTCATAGGGCTTTAGCTTCTGGTAGAGAGGTGGTTTTAGCATACTGAATTACACAGTAATTTTCGTGGTGAGTGTGGTGCAGAATCTGTGGGTTTGGGCTTTAGTGTGAATGAAACGTTAAGCAACATTGACTCAAAATGTTGAGGTTGCTGTGAAATGCTGTGAAGCTGGGTCCTAAGATGGTCTAAAGGGCAGATTGACATAAAATGTCATGAGCTGGACACTGTGATGACTTCAGTCGTTGGTGAGAGGCTTTCTGAGGTCTTGTCTGTTTAATTATAGAGTGGTTTTCCCATGTATTTAGTAACATCATTCATTCCAAGCATTTGAAAATCACAATGAAAATATTTAATCTATTTAGACTAGACTCTTGCAATTTAAGAAGGCACTGATTTTTTTTTTTTTCCAGCTGGGTTTCATAGTTTTCATTGTTTTGAAAATGTCATTAGCTTTTCTTTGCCATAAAGGATGAAATTCAGGAGCATGTTGAAAGCCATCAGCGTGAGAGTTTCTCTGAAATCTAGCGTTAGCTGGTAATGGGACCTTAACAGGAACAGCACTGTTGTGAGCAGTAGCACCACTGATTGTCCACAGTTTTAAGGTATCTCTCCTTCTAAAGGTGTTGGAGAGCTGGAATGCAAAGGACGTGTGATGTGGAACAGCTTGAAGGCTGGAGTGCGACTAGGTTAACTTTGAAAACATCTCCTGACACAGATTTGTGTATGTAAAACACTTTTATTTAAGGGCATCTGAAATACTGATATGCAAATTCTAACAGGTTTTGTTCTGAAATGCACAGCTTTGACTTGATGGTTTTGTTTATAACTGGTTTCTGAATTCTTTTACCTGGTGGATTTTTGCTGAAAAAATTATACTCTGCACAGCATTTCTTTTAAAATGTTTCTATTATCAACTAATTGGCAACAGTCAAGCTTATCAAAGTTTAGATGCCAAGAAAATGCAGATTGTGCTTAAAATATCCTTGACTGAAGCTTTTTTAGCCATCAGGTGAAAACATATTTTCAGCTTTACAGTAAGCAGAGGTAGACAGAACAATGTATTTAATAAAAGCTTGTCAGAGAGGCATTAGTATTTTCAAGGCATGATCTGGAGCTATTTAAATCTAACTGACCCTTGTATCTTACCATACACAGAATTTGTGGAAATGAATGCATGTGATGTAATGGCATTCTTCCTGCCAATTGTCATCATTTCACTGGTGTTGTACCCCAAAATCCAGAGGGCTCCCTTTAGAAGAGGATGTTATCTTGACATTGGGGTCTGAGGTTTGGATTGTGAATTATGTAGCTGTATTTCATGCCAACTTTTACTTTTGTTGAATAGTAAATGGTAGGCTTGAGGTCACACATGGTTTATGTGATAACTGTCTGTCTCAAAGCTGTGTTACTCCAAATAAAGTCAGATACCTGTGCTTGAAATTTCTATTCCTGTTCTCAAACCAAAAATGACACTTTCTGATGTTCAATCAAATTTCAATTAGAGTATAAAACCATTTTGAGAAGTTGAATTCATCTGTGTTTTTACTGGGATTAAGCCAGGAAGAAAAAGGTGTGTCACATGGAAGTTGAAAATAGTATTAATTTACATTCAGGTGTGTGCTTTGAGGGTGCTTTAAAGTAAGCATGTGGAAAAGGCTGGGTATGCATTGACACATGACGTTCCTCATTCTTTTCAGAAGAGGAGATGGCAGGAACAGACTCCTACTCCACTTTCCTTTTGTTTTTGGTTTCATTTTATTCTTCTGAAAGTTAGTTACTTTGAAAAAGAAATTTCTTCAGGGACCGCAGCTGTTGGAAGAGTTCTTTTCTTTTTTTCCCCTAACACTTTCCAGTGCATAGGTATAAATGGCCCGGTTAGAGGAATGAATACTATATGCTATCCCAGAAATCTTAGGTTATGACTGAGAAAGCATTCCTGTACTTTGCAGATTTTAACTTCTGCTTTGTTTTGATATAGAACCGTGGCAAAATATATGAGAATGTTTTTAAGCCTGTAACTATGAATTGTTTTAAAAGGTAAATGGCTTTATAGACAGTTTGCACAGGGGTTTCCTATCTTGGGATTACCTATTTTCCCATCTATCAACTTCTTTCCTTCAAATTCTGCTCTTATGCAATTTCCCACCTGTTTGAGGACCAGGTTGTGTGGTTTTTTTTTTTTGTTTAGAGACTTTACCACTACTGTGTAGTTTTCTTACTTTAGAACATTTTAATTATTCGGTGGTAGTAACTGGCAAGTTTTATTTAATTCTGACATCTAAGCTTATAACTTTGTTTTAATTTGGCACTAGAATTAAGTCTTCTCTATCTATATTCCATTACTTGTTTGGAAATTAAAAAATAACCGACAGCTTACCGGCAACTTTTAAAAGTTCCCTCTGGTCTTGCATGTGTTTTACGGGGCTTACTGCTGAAAGCCATAGAACGTCTCTTGTGGCAGCCCTGTCTGGACCACAGTTGTCCCCTCGCCTGAAGCTGCCTTTTTGGGTACAGTCTGCTGGTCTGCAGGGTAACCTCTGCATTTATTAATGGTAAAGATAGACAGATTTCCCCATCATCACCAGTTCCAGCTCTTACTAAGTTGCCGTGTTGGCCTGAAGTTTTTTCTGGGGCTGATTGTAAATGACTGGTAAATGTGCCATCTACTGCTGGTGCTGAGTGGAGGGTGTGTGCAGTGCACAGGCTCTGCTGAGTTGTTAGAGGCCAGGGAAGGTACTGAGTGCTTTGTGACCTAACTGAGTAGAAAAGGATTGAAGATTTTAGTATCAGAGTTTATCATCTCTGTCATTTGATGGAAAATGTGTTGGCATAAGTGGCATAATACTGCTGCTAGGAAGGCAGCACAGAATTTAAGTTTTTGTTTCAAATAATTTTCCAAAAATGTGAACTCGTTAGAGGAGTATTTTGTACCTTTTATTCAAGGCAGCTTGTGAAGTTTCAGGTAGGTACGTGGTGATGGCAGTAAGTCATTCTTGGTGATATTGTTACGACACCACTGAGACAGGGAAAACTGGCAGGGCTAAATTACAGCAAATTGTGCTTATGAACCAAAGTTGTTGTAAATTTCTTGAGACCATGTCCAAATGTATTAGAATACAACACATTCAGCTTTCTGTGGGGGGTGAGGCAAATGTGTGTTTCAATATAAGGTAATTCAAAGTCCGTTAAAAAACCCCCCAAAATTTTAAACTTATCTTTTTGTTCTTTCTCCTTGAAAGAAAATGGCCTAGAAAATTTCAGTTGCCCTCTGTAGAGTGCAATGCTGAATTTATTATTTCTTTAATTGTGAGGTAGTAAAATTACTTGCTGATCTCCAGTACAAATCTCACCATGCCTTTGAATACTGTAGTGTCTCTGTTGTGTTTGAGGTTCAATTCAGTTCTAGTATCACCTGCATCCATGGATGTTGTTACCCAATGCAAGGGAAAGCTGCTGGCTGCCCTTCACAGTCCGTGGTGTGGCAGTGGCCTTTCCGCAGGGACGCAGCATGTGCCAGCGCCTTCCTGGTGCTTGACCCAGGAAAGGCTGTCTTGCCCCAGAAGCTGGAGCTGCTGTCAGAAGCCTGTCACCTTCCAGGTGACCTGTTAAACACTGCCCCAGATTTCACGTGGCTTAATGTTATCTGTAGGCTCGTTCTTCTGCAGAGTTGTGCCTTGTGTCTGTGCCTGCCCACGCTCCCCTCCCCAGGCTAAAAACATGTATCTCTTCATATGATTTCTTTTTAAATGACTAGTGGGGGCAGGATAAGCTCTCAAATCATTTTACTGAATGCTTCAAATAGTGGTGTGTGACTTTTCTGATGTAATTTTGTTTTCTAATGCACCAACAGTTGGGGAGGGGGTGACCAATTGAGGCTGTGGGATGAGTTCACCTCTGGCAGACCTCACTGCAGTGGAGTGGAGGTGCTCCCCCTCTGTTCTTCCCAAGCCCACTGTGTTGTCTCTAACTTCTTGTGGCCCAAGATGTGGGCAAGAGCAGGCAGTGTGATCAGGAGCCACATGCTGGCTGGCCAAGATGCCAGGAAGCCAGGGGGTGCTGCGGAGGCTTCTGGGGATCCCTGGGGCCAGGCCAAGCTGCTGGAGGTGGCTTTGAGCTGTCAGGGCTGTTGCTTTTGAGAGACAGGAGGGCAGACATGCTGGATATGTGCCCACTCTGTGATTACAAGGCTTGTTTCTGTAGGAAGTTATGTTACTAATTTTTTTTTTTTTTATTGGGACTAAACGGAAGAGCCTTTATTGAAAGGCTTTCTGTTAAGTTTGGTGGGGTTTTTTTTTCCTTCCTATTCAAAACTGACAGCTGAGCTCTTTCCCCAAATGTGTCCCTTCTATTGAATACAGTGGACTCTTTGTAATACAGACCTGTCTGTAAAAAAGTGCAATTTAAATTTTATTTACAATTTCTCTGCTGTACTATGCTGAATTTTTTGTGGAAAAATTGTGAAATCTTCCTGGTATCAGTTACCTAGGGCATGTAGCAGAGTTGTTTGAGGTGAAGTGGAAGCTTTGATCTTTGTGCCCTCAACAGCTGCAGTAAATGAAATCCTTCTAGATGTGCACACCTAAAGCAGGGAGTGGAGAACAGTGTATGGCATTTCGGCCCGTGCAGGAGCGGGTCTGATTGTGCATATTCATTTGTGAGAAGTGCACCAGGAGCACCACATCTGTGTCACTTTGACAATTTCAATTCATGTCCTGTTGCTGTAAGTTTTCTGCAATAGTGCCTAAGTAGGATGGGGAATATGGGAAGCTTTATCCCCCCGTCAGTTTCTCTCACTGGATGAAAGAAGGATTAAAATAATGGCAGAGAAACAACTCATTCTTATAAGGTTGCTGCTCCACAACAGTTGAATCCAGTGGAAATCGGTGCAGTCTTTGTCTTATCCTGTCCCTTGTCCCACCCCTGGCTCTCACTAAGTTGGCAGGAAATTAATGAATGCAGAGAGCAACTCTCTGATGGTTTATTGAGAGCCTGGCCTGGCTTGCCAGAGGTTTGGGTGAGTGGTGGTGCTTGATCCAAGGGAGGAGTGGCATCTGGCAACACCAGCCTGGGCTGGCCGGCACTGGCAGGAGCTACAGCCTGGGAAGAACAGCTGACTCCTCAGAAGCAGCTTGTGGTCTGACAGCCCCTGTGAGTGTTATTGTTTGTAAGTGTTACAGAGCCTGGGATCCCACTGATCTGAGGACACTTGGAATTTCCAGAGTTGGTTTGTTTCCTCCTAGGATAGTTGCCCTTGTTATCATAACGGCAGAGTGAGGAGGAGGAATGGGGCTAGCTTGGTGTTTCCTTGGGAGCTCTTCTGTATTGTGCAGAGCAGGGTGATAAAAATTAAGAAGTAAACTTTTAGAACAGAAAGTAGCCAGGAGTGATTGGAAAAATATCATAGAATCATCTGGGTTGGAAGGGACCTTAAAGCTCATTTTATTCCAACCCCCTGCGATGGGCCTTCCACTAGACCAGGGTGCTCAGAGCTCCATCCAGCCTGGCCTTGAATACTCTCAGGCATGAGGCATCCACAGTTTCTCTGGGCAACCTGTGCCAGGGCTTCACTGCCCTGACAGCAGAGAATTTCTTCTTAATATTAATCTAAACCTATTCTCAGTGTGAAGCCATTCCCCCTTGCCCTGTCACTGCAGGCCATCGTAAACAGTCTCTCTCCATCTTTCCTGTAGGCTCCCTTCAGGTACTGGAAGGCCACAGTTAGGTCATCCCAAAGCCTTCTCTTTTTCAGCCTGAAAAGCCCCATTTCTCTCAGCCTTTTCTCATGTGTGTATGTGTATCCTGCTTTAGCAGGGTGTTGGATTAGATGATCTCCAGAAGCCTCTTGCAACCCTCACCTGTGTGGATTTATGTACACACAGTTTGCTGTGTATCTGTCATCCTCCATCCTTGTCCTCCTTTCTCTCTCTATAACGTTGCCTCTGACTGAGCCCACTGGCTTTTTTTTGACCTGCCCATGTTTTTGGCAGGTCTCTTGGTGTTGAGGTGGGACTGGGGCTGTGAACCACTGGTACTGTGGCACTGCCCAGCTGTCGTCCATGGGTAGGCTCTCGGAGGAATCCTGAATTTTATATGTAGTTTACAGATAATATGTGCTGGTGCTTTGAATGACCTGTCCTGCTGCCACCAGTAACCAATCACCCAACAGACTTTAATTGGAGCAGAGAGATTTTTGCTAATTACTCTCACAGTTACTGGAGTATGTAAGAATCAGAAGCAATTTTTGTGAAGCAGGTTTTCCTGTGGCGGCTCCAGCGCATACAACCTGAGGTTTAACTTGTGTCTAGTTAAGTGAAACTGGAGATCTCCTTGCTTTTACTGTAGTTAATTAATTTTAGAGCTGCTGCCGTTACTATTGGGAAGCTCACTGTTATGCTGAGCAGGGTATGGAGAAATCATGACAGTTTAAAACACATAGGCTTCAAAATTCTCAGTAGTTTTACATTTCTGACACCTTTTTGTTTTCAGTAAGCACTAAGGCTCCTATCCTTTTCTTGATTATCATCCTGTCACTGAGGCTCATTTAGGAGTAGCTATCAGTAACAAGCAGAAACATGGACTCAAGCAGCAGTGTTCATAAATCAATTCTTAGACTAATTTTAAAATTTCCCCCTGTGAACTGAGCAGGTGGTTTTCCTGCTCATTGCAAGAGTATTCCCCATGCAGATGATGATTTTGTTCATAATTTCTGGATGTTTTTTTGTAAAAACCTGTCAGAGCTGGGTTTGCCTTATATTTAGTGTCAGAGAATACAAACCAAACTCTCCTTAAAATCTTATTTCAAAATGTTTAACTGTTAGCTTGAATAAAGACAAACGTATATGCTGAGAATGAAAAATATTTTTATTTTTTTGGCCACAGATGAGGCTCAGAATAGTGAGTGTTTAAATGAATGCATGATCTCATGTTGTGTAGAAACTGTAATGTCAAACATTGAAATTCATTGAAAAGTTACTTGTTAAAGCATGGAAAGCATAGAAATATGGTGATTTTTTTGTGTGTTGGCTAGGATCGATATAGGTTACATACAGCTATGATTATGTAGAATCCTTCATTTAATTTTTGAGAGAGGAGCGTACACACCTAAGTAGTGCACTTAAGCTTTATCCCCCTTAAGGTTTTATTTGGGCTAGGCTGTGGTTGGCTGGAAGTTCCTGCCATACACTGTGTCCTTTTGCCTCCTTGAAGTAAGTTTTTGCTCTCAGTCCAGTTGCACTTTGTACAAGCTGCTGGTGTAATTGTCAGATTTTGGCAGCCTGTGCAGAGCAGTCCCGGACTGAAAAATCTGCTGTCTTTGTGCATGTCCTTTGCTCTCCACAGGTGATTTTTGTCTGAGCCAAAGCTGAGGTGCATTTTGCATTTCTGTGTGTATAAAAATATATCTTTACCTACTTTCTTAGAGGATACAATGTCATGTAAGAGGTTTCTCTTTTCATGCCTGAGCAAAATGAAGCCCAGTTAGCAGATGCTGGGCAAGGGAACCTAATTCTGTTGTGCTTTAAGGAGCACCTTACAGCTGGTGCAGAGATTTAACTTTGTCTTTGCACTAGCAAAATAGTGCTTTTAAAAATATATATATATGTGCATATAACCACTTTCTAATTTATATATTTTTATAGATACATTTATTCTGCACATACATGCAGAGAAACCTTGAGAGCTGGGAAGAGCAAAGACATTCAACAAAGCTTTCTGGAGCTGACTGCATGTTTTCCCTGTGTTTCAACTCAGTATTTTCATGGACGGAGTTAGTTTTTATTTGCCTATTTGGAACTTGACCAACAGCATATTTAGAAAATGGTTAATGTATCTGTGTTGCTGGAAGCTGTAATGTACAGCAGTGTCTGTGGGCCTTTTAACTATTCCTGGGAGATATGATTAATGTGGCAGAAAATGATATTCACAGTAGTAATTGAGGGTCTTTAGTATGCTTGTCCTTTGTACGTTAAACTATTTCTGTTTGTTTGTTTGTAGCAGAAACTTAAAGCCTGTTTATAGAGGATTACATTCCTGTAAGCTCTCAGTGTTCTTCTCATTACAACAGCATCATATGAGGAAACCAGCTTATTAGCTACTTGTCTGCAGGCAATGCCATTAGCAGGTCCTCTGCTGCTCAGGGTTCATTAGAATTGTCTTTAAAATACTTGTGCACTGTCGTTTGAGTTTTCCTCCAACAAATAGGTCTTATAAATCAGTGTTTCACTGGAAAGTAAAGAAAATGGGACTTGTGTGGAGGGCCTGAGTCAAGATGCCATTCTCAGCATTTATATTTTCCTCTTTCTTTTTGCCTGTAATAGAAGTATTGGTCCCTCAGGAATCAGAATCATGGCCTGGGTTGCAAGGCACTTTAAAGATCATCTGGTTACAACCCCTCTGCCATGGGCAGGACACCTTCCACTAGACCAGGGTGTGCAGAGCCCCATCCAGCCTGGCCTTGGACACTTCAAAGGACGTGTAATACACAACCACAACCTCCCAGGGCAGCTTGTTCCAGTGCCTCACCACCCTCGCAGTAAAGAATATTTTCCTGGTATGCAATCTAAACCTACTCTATGTTAGCTGCAAGCTGTTGCCCCTTGTCCTGTCACTGCAGGCCCTTGTAAATAGTCTCTCTCCATTTTTCTTGTAGGCTCCTCTTATGTGGACGAAGGTTGCAAGTCACCCCTAAGCCATCTCTGTTCCAGGCTGAACAATCCCAATTCTCTCAGCCTTTCCCCATAGGAGAGGTGCTCCATACCATAATCAGCTTGGTGCCCCTAGTACATTTTCATTATATACTATTGAAATGTGAACTTTGTAGTGAGGCCGTAGATCCTGTTTTCTCCTGCTAATGGTTAGATAATCTCATTTATTCCTGAACATACAACTTTATCTGTGCTTGGACACAGAAAAGAGTTGCTTTATCTTCTGAGTTTGTAAATGCTTGTGTTGCAAATGCAAATATTTGGATGTTGCCATGAATAAAGCCGAAGTTTACATGTGCTTCTTCAGAAGCTACAGAGAGGAGAAAATAAACAGATCAAAAGGTGGCTAATTTTCCCCCCAAATTTATCTTTACTATAATTCAGTGTTACTCAGTTTATGAGACTTGGCATGTCCAAAAAAAGCATTTGTGTAATTTAGCTTTTTGCTCTGCTTGTAAGAAGTTATCAGAGTTTACAGTACTGTCAAGGAACTAATTTGGGCACAGTATCTCCCTAAGCTGATAGCAGTGTAGATCCTTTTCTGCTTCACTGGTGCTGGCACAGCTACTGAATATGCTATTGTGTGAGGTTATAAACCAGATAATCTTAATTGGGCATTTCCTGAGAGCAAGGGAGGGATGGCTGAAAAAGGAGAGAATTGGAAATAAGGGCATGCATTCCTAATATGCAAATTTGGCTTCCATCCAGGAAAATGGAAGAATTTCCTGTTAGTTAAAATCTTCCAAGAGCTGAAAGCCTGAAGATACATAGTGCATACCTCAGGGAGCCAGAGGAAAGGGAAAGGCTGGGAATAGCTTGTGCATGAAAGCCCCAAGGAACTGACTGCTGTGTGATGTGGTGGGACTGAGTGGTGTGAGCAGCTGGATCCCAGGGCAGCCATAGCATCAGTGAACCATCTCCTTTGTGTGGCCAAGGATTTGGGGTACCCTGCAGCAGCTGTACCAGCACAGATCAGGTCCTGGGGGCTCTTTAGAGTTGAGTCAAATGCTGTTGGGGCTCCATGGAGAATGGGGGTGTGTGTGACCTCTGTGCACGTATGTCCTAACACTGCAGATATTCTTGGAGTCTGGACTCACTAAACTGGAGGATCTCTGCCAGCGAAAAGATACGGAATCAGTCATGTAAATTTGAGGATAGGATGGCAAACAGAAGTGGGTATAGGCAAATTTGAAAGAATGAAGGAGAATTTCTTAGCACCAGCAGTTGCACCTGGTTCTGTTGGAATGATCTGGTTTGTGTCTCCATTTGAAAAGAGAGGCTGCTTATTAAACTGAATTAAAGTACAGTGAGTTATAATTCAGAATTTGAACCTCTGCTGAGGCAAGGTTGGAAAAAATAGGGAATCAGGAAAGAGCTGCATTGAAAAAATACAGCAGCTTTTTCATGTTAGAATTGGTAGTTGTGATCTGAATCTTCCCTCACTGACCTGATTTCATGAGGATATACATTGGTGTAGGTACTTCAGACACTTGTAAATACCTGTCTGCTGCCTTCTTAATTTTTTATCTTTGTTTTAGCATAGGGTAAGCTCTTTTGTGTAGTTTTGAGTATAGCCTTTGAATGAGTTATGATTGTAATTGTTTAATATATCTATGTGGTTTTAGACATTTTAGGTTCTATGTGCTACAGTCACTTCAGCTCAAGTTAGCCCAAGCTTCATGAAAAGTAAAGTTTTCAGGGTACGTGTAATCAGAATGAGCATTAATAGGAGTGAGGAGAGTGGCTTGTTTCATATGTAGAAGTCTGTCTGTAGTATTGTATTAAGTATTTCTTATCATACAGAAGAGATGTAACTGTTTAGTAGTTGCATTAGAAATTGATCTCCAGGCTTCAGTCATGGGTAATAGTAAAATAAGCTTCCTGTATGCCACAATAACCAGAGCTAAAGGAATGTTATTCAAAACAAATAAAATTTATCCATTTTGGCTTTTGCAGAGTAGTACAGATGCACTAAATAAAGTCACATCAGGAATTAGATGATATAAGCTCTCTGAATATGGTTGCAGTTGTTTCATAAGTGTCTAAAGTGAAAAGAAAAAAGAATATTGAATTTCATCCCCTGAGTGAGGAAAGGGTTTGATAGTAGCTGCCTGCTCAGTCACTTGTAATGAAAAGAAATAGAATTACCTGTGTTAATACAGTTTCATGGGTAATAAGAAACTGTCATTATAACAGTGAAGGAGAATAATGACAAGTTAAACATCCAGTTGCAAGAAAGGTCAGTGCACAGTAAAGATGATGCAGTTACGTCAGATTTGAGAGGATGAGGGCAGATGGTGAATTTGTGGAAGAGAAGGCCACCAGTCTGAGTTTTTAGCTCCCTTGTGCTGTTTTACAATTGTTTCTGAAGATCTGTTAGTCTGTTAGCAGGTATTAAAAGAACATGTTGATCAGGTGGAAATAATTTCAATTATACTTCTTCTAGGAAAGGAATGTATCTATTCTTTAAATGCTGCATGATTTGAAATAAGCCAATTAGAAATTAATGGCAACTTGTCCAGGTTTAGCTGAAAAAACAGTAATGTCTAAACCAGACAAATGCCCCAAAGCTCCATTTAAGGTATTCAGGAGAACTGTTAATTTTCTTCTTAATTCCTGTCACTTCTAACTTGGGTGCTTATGGATTCTCCATGTTGTTCTTTTAATTACCAGTTAGAAATTCTGAAGCTGAGTGCCTTAAACTCTTGGCCTTAAAAAAAAGTATACTTAGATACTTAAATCGTCTCCTGATGAGAAAAGAGCATCTCTGGGCCTGGTTCTGGTCTGTTAAATGTGTATGTCCTTGGGAACGGGGCCTGGAACCACAGCTTTTACACTGGAATACTGAAATGTGGATATAAACTACAGATGTCTAAGTTTATAAGTCACAGCTGTGCTCATAAATTAACAGCCAATATTTTGAACTGCTAAGAGATTGTTTGTTGGTAAACTGTCTCTTCTGCCTTTTCCCAGTCTCTGTGAACAATGAATATCCTCCAGTCAGCTTTTCCAAGTGTTGTATATATTGTGGAAGATACAGAAATCTGTTATAACTTGTTGTTATAAAAATTTACAGTGAAACTATTTTCTGGTTTGTTCATCGTCATGTTAGTGGCAAATAAAAAAAGAAATCCACTTTACTGCCATGCCCTTGAATTGCCGCTGCCCATTTTAATGCTGTTGTAATTATTTTTCCCAAATACTCTATTTCATTTCTTTGATTCTTGCCAGACGTAGGGGCAGGAAAGCAACTTTATAGGGGAAACAAGTCATGGCTTTGTACAGTGCTATGAAATGCACAGAGTAAACAAACGAGGGGGTGAGGGATGGGGATAGAGTGGGAGTTTGTTTTCCTGCATCACTTCACTTCTCTTGTGCCAACAGAAGGATTTTTAAAAGGAAAAGAAAAAAGAAAGAGGCAAATTGGATTGTTAGCAGTGTCTCTTAGGATCATAAATGAAGGGAAGATTGTGTATGTAATTCATAAACATCCTGAACTATACGCCTTCTATTTCAACTTATTAGGGCATGAAGTAGTGCCTGCCAGGTTAATTTCACAGTGGGGAATTCAGCATTCATGCAGCTCTTAATTTCCTCCTCTATACAAAGCAGTGATAAGGAGAGAATAAGGGCATTTGAATATTTGATTCTAAATAATTCGCTTTAAAGATAAGTATTTTAGAAGTAGCCGCAAGACAATTATAGTTGCTATTTTAAATTGAATTTGGAGAGTAGCAGGAGAATGTTTATTTTTTCCCGATAGGAAATATGCTTTTTGTCTTGCAAACAAAACCCTGTACTTTACAAAAATCTTCTCTTTCATAGATTAAATTACTGTTTTGAGTTCAGGATGTGGTGGGAAAAGAATTAAAAAGAAAAACCACTTGAAAATATCTTTTCTGTATTTCCCATCTGCCAGACAAACAATTGAATTTGTTAGTATGGAACAATGGTCAGTGCTCTGTGTTTTCATGGTTTTAATGGTTAAGATGCTTTTAATGGTTAACAGGAGTTCAAAGATTGTTCCAGCTTAGTGCCTGCTTTTTGCTTCTGTGATGTGATAGCTGAGCATGAGCAGAGTGAATCATCCATTGGCTCTTAACAGGGGTGGGACGAGATTTTTATTTAAATAAAACAAAACCAAGCCTCAAAATTCTTATGGAGTGAATATTTAAGAGACCCAGAGCCTCTTGTTCTTTTTCTAATTCCAAATGTTGCTTCAGACTCAGTCGTAGATGCTGACTGATGTGATTTGGGAGAGTTGGATTCAACTGGCCTAGGAAGGCGGTTTGGATGGATTCCTGAAGTTCTGTTTCAGTATGAAGAAACTGTGTTGTTTGTAGTTTTTTATAGTATTTCTCTTAAAACACCTCAGTGATCAGTAAAGTTGAATTTCCTGGTTTTGTGGTTGGAATGACTAGGAATTATTTATGTTAAGGAAATAACGGGGTTGAGAATAACTGGAAGTTAAAGAAGTTGGTTTTGGTGGGAGTTCAGTCAGCTCTTTCCCCTACTGCTTTTGGAGACCAAAGCTGTGGAGTTTTTAATTTGTTTAAAAGGGCCAGTTGTGGCTTTATGTAGGCTAGTTAAACGCATGTTGCCTAAGCTTACCCATTTTTTTGTTTAAAAAGATCCAAACCCAAGCAAACCCAATGAAATGCAAAATCATTACATTTGGGAATTAAAAGTGCCCAAATTGCAGAAACTAAGACAAAATTGAGTACTGAAGGTTCTATCCCTTTGTGGTGCATAAACCTCGTATGGAAAAGCTTTTAATGTTTGTGGAGGAAGTAATTGGCGTTGCTGCTATTTGGCTCTAATCTTATTTTGATGATCTGTTTTTTGTTTTAGCACCAGCAAACATTTTTAAATCAGCTGAGGGAGATCACTGGTATCAATGACATCCAGGTACTACAGCAGGCACTGAAGGTAAGATAACTGACTTATCGCTGAATGCACCTGAATGCATCTTAACTGCCTGTGAAAGCCATGAATCCCACCCTTTCTTACTTTTGTCCTTTCCTTCCTTCCCTTCCTTGCTTAAATTTATTTCAGGGAAAAAAAAAGGTAATAATGATGGCTTGTTCACGTTACAAGGAATCTTGTTCTCTTTTGGTACTGACAGAAAAATTAATCTAGTGTTGAAAAATGAAAAGACAGGAATGTTATGACTTGCCTTTAACCTTTGTGTGAATTGTTTTGGGATACGTTGGTGCTACTACAGCTGGTCAGCTCGTGAGGAGCCAAGTGGTGTTTTCTTGTCAAGGTATGGTTGTTTTCTATCATGCACAGGCCTTGATCATTGTGCAGAATGAAGAACTGTGCTTGGACTTGCCAGCCTTTGCTAATTTGGTATTGTTTCACTGTTTTTCCAACCACTGTAATTTATTTCACAGCACAGAAGAGTTCTTCGATGCAATTCAATAATGGCAGGTCTCTCTGTATTCTATTTCTGTATACATAAATATATATAAAAATTTTAAAAATGCCTTGTCTTCCTCAAGCAGAACTATTTAGCCATTTATTTATACATGGTAAATGAGAATTTAGTAATTTAAATCAAAAATATATATATACACAAAAAATAGATAGTTGTTTTTAGCCTAAGTAGTGTGCACAACTGCTTTTCAAAAGCCAGGATTTCTGGCTTTAAAAATGAAACTATAGACTTTCAGAAGAATTCATCTGATTCCTGTTGAGAAGTCTGTGAATGTACTGGTTATGTTTGTTAAGAGGTTGACCCACACTACAAGACTTTTTTTCTTCTTCTGAAATAAGTGAAACTCCACCAAAAAAAAATTTTATAAGATGTTTTATCTTTATTTTGGTTAAAAATAGTGAAATATGCAGAATATGTCCAGTTTGGAAACTTTCTTTTCTAGACAGTGTTTTACCTGCCAGTACAATGGCTTTTGACTTGAAGTTGCTAATCATGTCGTTTGCTTTTAAGTAAAATTATAAAAAGGATGATGGGACTCTCACTTCTTGGGTTTTTTTATGCTTAAAGGACAGCAATGGTAATCTGGAGCTGGCTGTGGCTTTTCTCACTGCAAAGAATGCCAAGGTTCCCCAGCTAGAGGAGGCAACATACTACCAAACAGCCCTTCCTGGGAATGACAGATACATCAGCGTGGGCAGCCAGGCAGACACCAGTAGGTATTTTTTCTTTTCATAAGTTTAGTTTAAAGGCATGGGAAATAAAACCTTACCAGTGACATAACTGTTAATCTGCAGATAATTCTTGCTTATCAGTTCTTAAATTAGTATGTATTCTTTCTTTTCTTATTTCAGTGGGTGGATTTTTTTGTTGTGTTTTTTGTTGGTTTTTTTTTGTTTTGGGGTTTTTTTTTGATTTTTTGTTTTGGTTTTTTTTTTTTTTTTGAGCTATCTTTAAGCATTACCTTTACCTGTATGTATAGTACTGATCAAAGGGTGGATAACTGGGCTTTCCAGCTTTTTTTTCCTTCCCTCCTCCCTCCCCCCCATATTACAGGATTTATTTTGGGGTCATGCAGTAAATAATTTATGGCAAAAGCTGGGTACTCCTCGGTCAAAACTAAATTGGAGAAGAGTCTGTCATTGTCTGTCTTAATATGCTAAAGCTTAATATGCTTAAGATTAGCTTCTCCCTGACAGGAATGACTTTCCCAAAGGGAGAAGTGGGAGGTTAAGTGTGAATTTTGTAATAAAAGAGTAGGTATTTTATGTATGAAATTAGCGTTAAATATACCTGATTTTAAACAAGTTCATTTAGTTGAGACAGGAGGTCCCACAACCTGCATTTCTCTTAAATCTTGCAGGTTCTAATCCTCTGCTTTAGTGTATAGTTATTTTTATGGGGAGAAAAAATTAAATGTGTTCTGCAAATAAATACAGGAAATAACATAGAAGTAAAAGTCAAAGGAAGTTTTGTAGTGGGACTGATATCTGTAAAATCAGAGTTTCTTGATGCTGTAGTTATTTTACACCATTTGCAATGCAGATGGAGAATATTTTAATTATATATCAGTTCTTTAGCCATATATGTAGTACATCTATGTAGATTTTATTAAACAAGTAGAATTATTTAGTGTCTCCTGCAGTAAGATTTTTCCCCCTTTGTTTTGCTCATGGTGGCTCCAATGTAAAGAATTTAGTTCTCCTTATCAGTTGTACAATTATCTTTTGTCTGTCGAACCTTGACATTAACTTTTTAAATTATTTTTTTTTTAATTAGAGATGAGTTTATTCTCAGCATGTCAGATCTGAAAACTGCATTTAAATCCTTGCTATTACTAGCCACCCTGTATAAAATGTCCTGAGTGCGTTATAGGTAGTTGTGCTATCTGTGCACTAAGTTGTGGTGGGTGGCTTGGGATTTTTTATGTGTTTTTTCTTTTCACTCCTTTGGAAAGAAAACACACACAACCTTCCCCATGTGTTTAATTTTCAGTGTCAGAAAATTGCCACTGAGGAAATGAAGGCTATCAAGAACAAACTCACCACTGTGTCTTAGTTTCTAATACTGACAACCTACTATGGCAGTGGAATAGTAAGCTGGATTCTCTTGGAGTCTGTGTTTAATTAGATTTAATAGCAATCCCATTAATAGAAGTATTTAGTTTTGCTGTCACTCACTGTGCTGTAAAACCTTACTGAAGAAATGAGGTGACAAGGGATATGAATCAAACCTGCAAGAGCCTACATTACCCATGGCTGATGGTCAAACTGAAAAGAGTAGGACTTGAGTTGTATGTTCCAAGGTGAATTTCAGGATTCTCTTCTCCTTTCTGGAGGGCTGAAGGCAGACCCAGATTCCTTATAGTTACACAGCATGACAAGTCAGTAATCAAGAAGCACCAACTGCGGTGGGAAAAGCAGATTTAAAAAAGTTTTTTTAACATCATTAGTGTCTGGTCATGTCCTCACTTTCAACAAAGTTGAGAGCCCTTGGCCAGTCTTTGCTATTTTAGTTAGACTGAAAACACATTATGAGATGAAGGCATCTTTTTCAACTTTTCATTGTATTGGAGGAATTACAAGGCAAGAACTGAACACTTACAGCAGAGCAAAAGCCTAAAGCAGTGTGATTGATCATGGAGCCCCCCCAGGCTCCCACAGAGATCTAGTGAAAGCTTCTGGAAGAAACCCACACTTTCTTTGTAATGTGCTTGCCTGTGGTTATTTGGATTCTAGATTTAAAAAATGCAGTGCACCTAAAAGGCCAAATCTCAGGGCCCTGTGTTAGTAAACACTGTCGTGCAAGGGGATATGAAAGAGCAGTGACTTGTGAGGAGAGAGTAGAAGGGTGGGTACAGGATGGAGCACTTTCAGCAGTGATGGCTTTGACCACCAGCTCTCCCTTCTGCAAAAGAACACTTATTAACAGTTCTCAGTGGCTATGCTGAGTTGCTGACAGGATCTTGTCTCTCAAATTTGACTCCCTTCATTATCCCACATAGGTATAATTACCTGAATTAATTATAACTCACCCTCACTGTTCCTTACTGCTTAACTACCTCTGTGTGTTTGGAAGTTGGGATGTTATGAGTCACTGAGCTTTGCGGTCCTGCCGCATTAAAGCATCCAAACTGGGAATGGGAGAGTCACAGATAAATACCTGGCTCTTAAGCCACAGAAAAACCTCTAGCCATTTAAAAAGGCTGTTGAATGTATCCCTTGCATAAAGATATATCAGATGTGTTCTGTGAGCTTGACTGACTGCATTTCTTTGACATGGTTGCTTAGTTAAGGGGTAAAATGAAAATGTTAGTATGTATCATAACAGGCAGTGATTAGCCTGAATAGCGCACGGGCTCTTCCAGTGGTCATAAGTGGTGTGAGAGTTGCATCCTGAATGGTAGGAAGTATAAGGAAACCTGGTTTGTCTTATTACAAAATGCAACATTTCAACAGCTGCAAAAATATTGATGGGTTTGCATTAAATCTGCTCCACCTTTTAAACAAAGACTGACTTGCACAGTCAGTGTTAGTCATGATGCTTGCCTTTCTGTCTGTTCAAAATGGCATGCGCAAGCACCTGCAAATGTAGTATTTTCACATCAACAGTGATGCAAGCTTAATCTGATCCATTTGCAAAGGTGGTTTTAATATTTTGACTTTTTTTCCTTCCTGCAATCTGTGAGGAGAAAGTACTTAAACATTAGCAATGTACAGATGCACACTTTTAAATCTAAGGTAATTTTAACATTCCACTTGGTAGAGTAAATCCTAGGCATTGTACTTAAAGAAAAGCAAAAGAAGTTTAGTAGTACTTTCAAATATTTTCAGTTTTTTGATTTCTCTAGAAACCTTTTTATTCCCATTTGAAGTAATTTTGTGTATTGTCATCTATGGCTGCACAACAGAACTGTTGGATTGCTAAGAATGTATCCATTTTCTTCTTATTATTGAAGGAACTTGAAGAACCCAGGGTTAAAGGAAGCAGCAGAATGTAGAGATGTATTTTGGAAGTTGTATTGTGTTCCAATGAAACAACTGTCAGGACTAATTGTCTCCCTCCCTTCTTTTGAAAACTCAGTTATTTTTCATTAAAACTGAATTATTAGTCATTGCAATTGCACATTCCATAGCCAAAACAAAAGATTTCAAGCCCTTTTATAAGGGCATAGTACAATGTAACTGAAATGCCACACACAGCAATTTGAGGATTGTAGACTTCACAGCTTCTGGCTTTTTATATTTTCATGTTCTTAGTTTGAGCCTTTGCATATGTTTCAAAAGTCATTCAGTTAGCCCTTTCCACTGAGGTAGAAATCTCAGTGGTACCTAAATCCTTCTGAAGTGGTGTTTATAAAACATTTCTTACTGTTCCATTCTAGAGACTCTGAAAAGTTTCTGGGGTAATTTGTTTTGGGGCTTCACTGTCCCTACTTTTAGACTCCTAGTGTCTTGCCTAAATTCCTTTTGCTTCAGGTTGAGTCCTTTACTCTTTGTGTGTCCTCTGTGGAAATTATAGTAAACTTCATTCCTTTTATCTCAGATGAAGTGTGCTCGAAGACAGTGTATCATAAGATTTCTCTCAGATCTAAATGAAACAGCCTAAATTCCTTCCAAGTATTTGGATGCATTTCGTATACCTATTGTCATTTTTTTTTCCTTCTCCTCCAGGCCTTCTTTAGTCTGCTTTTTCCAGAGCTGTGGCACTTGAAACAATAATGAAGACATCAGCTTAGTTCTAAAGAAGAATAGGTGAATCTCTATAAATATCCATGTAATACTCTGACAGAAGTGTAACACTTCCTATTTTCTTCCATGCTGTGATGATATGAATTGCAGATTGAACATGAGTCGGCTGCAGCTCCTGGATCCTTCTTGGCACAAGTCCTAGTCAGTCCTCATTCTCTAGCTGTTCATTTATTGTTTCAGTGAGAATTTGACAGTGGCCTCTTCTGTCACCTTACCTAACTCAGCCATTGCTGTGTGTCTTCATGACATTTCCTTCTATTTCAGGGATTATTTGTGTCATCTCCATCCAGGTTCCTGAGAGTTTAGCCAGCTTGGTATGTCAAGGTCCCTGCTTCAAAATGTCAGGAGTCTTGTACTTTGAGGTCCTCTTCTCATCTTACAGATTCACTTGTTGCTTTGTGCCATGATTACCTCTCCCCCATCAGTGTGAGAGTCGTCAGTATAAGGTGTTATAATCGTAGGATGTTGTAAATACAGCTGAGATGAGGAAGCTGTGGGATAGTGGTGGCTAATATTTATAAGCTCCGGCACCAGTACAGCAGTTTGACCTGGCTGAATAGCTGGAGGGGTGCTGGGTGCTCTCCCCCCATCCAGTTTTAATCAAAATTGGCATATACAGCCACCTAAATTCCTTTAAATCTTCACATTGGGAGCCTGAGACCACTGTGAATTTAACATCCCAGAATAGGTGGTAGTATATAGGATCTTGCTTAGCTCTGCTTGTCATGAATAAGCCAGGTGTAGTCTCTAACTTCTTTTTTTACATTTTTATATTGTTGATGTGTCAAAATTGGAATCTTGCTGCTGGATTTTCATTCTTGGCTCCACTCTGTTGAACCCATCAAGGCTGCCCCTTCATTTTTTCTCTCCCTGTTCCAGTTGTTACATCATGTTTATTCCCTGTCCCTGAGTTCAATTGCTGCTTCCGATCTGTCCCTCATGCTGAGTTTCCCAGCCTACTTAAGTTTGAAGTTCCTACTCTCTGCCTCCTCCTCGTATAAGTACTGAGTCAACAACACAGTAATTATTTTAATGACCTAGACAATAACCAAGCAAGGACCATTTATTTAAATGATGATAGAAACTTCCTAAGTAAACAGATTAATAAATTTTTACAAAAAAGGGAAGATCTGTGGGAATAGTGTGTGCATTTATTATACATAATAAATATGTATAATATTTATATATTTGCCACAAATTTCAATACACAATTTAAAATGACTTTGTAGAATTACAAGCAATGTCAAACTCTCTGAATCCTATGTATCGGAAGTACACGTTATTTTATAATAATATTGCAAACCAAGAATACATTTCTTAGTAAAACAACTGATTAATTATGAGTGCTAATTTTAGTTGAATAAACACGAATACACTAAGCCAGACTGTGTTGATGAGCAGTTTCTTCGCTCATAGAGAACTTTCTCATAAGCAAACTATTTACTAGTCATGGCCTGGTTAAGAATGTTTGCATTTTCTAAGGCTATTTGACATTACAGTAATAAGTACCTTTATGAGGGTGAGCTAGTGAGAACTGAAGTGTTCTGTGGGCTAAATGAGAGGAGTATTACAAAACTGGCATATATAAATTAAAGTCAGGTAACTAAATTTGGACAAGTGGCATTATTCTTATGCTTTTCTGAAATGCATTCTTCAGCCCATCACAGAAAAAACTTGTGTGTCTGATAAAAAACTTTGAGTAAAAGTCATTTCTTTTTTGTTTTTCTTCAAACTCACACTCAGAGAAATCTGTTGGTCAGAAAGGAAACTTCAGTAGCTCAGTTTCATGAGTGAGTTCTACTATTAATAGCTGGAACATTAACATCCCCATGCAAGAATTTATAAAACATGAAGATATTTTACAACAAAAACAAGAAAAACAAAACCTGCTTGAACTTCATGTATTATATGTACACTTGTATAATCTGTAACCATCTGACAGGAATGCAAACTGTGCAGACAAGGTAATATATGTGTGTATATATATAGAAATATATATATTTATTTTTTGTTTTTTAGAAAGAAGAGTTTAGTCTCAGACTGTTACCCTTCTTCTGTGACTTCTATTGAAGTCTTTATCATTTTATGATTTAGGATTCAAGTCATATGTGAGGTGTTGCAGCTTAATGAGTTACTGTGTCAGCTGAGATGCTGAAAAAGACTTTGAACCTGCTCCAAGTACAGCAAGCATGATCTTAAATCTCAAAACGATTTTTATTTTACGTTTGCTATGAACTAAAAGTTTGCGTGAAGTAGGTTACCATGGATTAGCTGATATTTATAAATGTATTTTTTTGGCATAAATTAGGCTAGGTGAACCCTCTGTGACATGAATCAAATGCACCACTCACATGTAGTGGTAATATCTGGCTCCAGGTTTTCACTCTATTGTCTTTTTTTCACACAGAGCAGGAGCAATTTTTGAATAGAACATTTCTAAAGAGAATCCTATAGTGTCTACTCCAAAACCCTGGCATGCCAAAACAAACTCTTTTGGCTCATCCCCCTTTGGACAGCAGCAAATGGAAATGAAAGATTTTGGGTTTTAATATTAAAATTATGTAATCACTGGTAATATGAATGGTAATAAACTTCCAAACACATAGTGATATAGTTTAATAAAAAATTAGAGAGCTAGGAAGGTGCAACGAAGTTGAATATTTTAATGGAAGTGTGAGTTGGACTTGATCCAGATAGATTTTTGTACAGTGGGGGAAGTTCTGTTAAATACATAAATTTCACCTGCATTAAGAGGTCTTTTCTAGAAAATATTCCCCATATAGGGAAGCTGACTTCTTAATCTAACTTCATTGTCATATAAAAATTTCATCACTCTTACCTGACTTGAGAGTAGCTCAAGGAACATTCCTGTCCGTAAGGAAGTGACCAGAGCAATGCCATATTTGCCCATCAGCATGTGTGGCTGCTGGGTTGTGACCACTATTCCTACCTTGAGAAATGCAGCTTGACTCCAGGGGACATGAGGTGCTGTGTGTGGCTCCTTGTAAATGTGCAGAAAATACAACACAAGCACCACATTTTAGAGCATCATAGGTAGTGTGTGTGTGTGGTGAGGGGATCCTCTTACCTCTGTCAACCTTTCTAGTCTCCTTCTGCTCTCAGGCTGTAGGGCAGAGCCAGGTTTGCATGTGACCCAGACTGAGGTGGTATTTTTGCCCAAATGATGTTGTTCTCAGCATGGCAGCTTATTTATCAAAACTTCTCTCAGGGAGACTTCTGCTGGTGAAGGTTGTAATTGCTTGAGTACTTCTGAAGGAGAATTTCAGGCATCTGAGTTGAAGTACCCTTCTGTTATGCTGGAAGATCTGAGCTGACTGTAGAAGGCCTAAGAATAAAATTAGGAAGTGCTGGTTTTATAGTAATAGTGTTTTTCCACACTTCTAGATCATGACAGATTGCCCAGTGTACTCTGCAGGTAAGAGTGCTCCCTTTATGGGCCCACTAAATAAAGTAGAAATTCAACCATTATTTGGAGGAAACAGGGCTGAGTGTAAAACTAGGTTTGGAAGATGCTGGTGTTAACAGAAAAGTTTCTTTACAACTTCTTTCTGGTTTCAGCTTTCTGCAAGGACAGGTCATCCCATTTTCTGTTCATGCATGGCTATGGTAATGATTTTTGTATACTAAATTCAGTGTTTTGTTCTGATCAATGAGAAATGTCCCAAAAAAGAAAGACCAGGGAAGTAGGTGAAGCTACAGTCTCTACAGTGAGCCAGCCCATGCAGAAGAAAAGTCTGAACGTAGACAGACAAGCTCTTTGGAGTAATTGGGTTGGCCTGTGGAAGGAGAAATGCTGTCGAGCCCCTTGTCTCTCTTTGTGAGCAATTGCCAGTTTCAGATCTTTATCTATTTCTCCTACAGCCTTTCAGCTTCTAATGGCCAAACCCCAGGCTGGACACAAGTCCCTTTCGTAACTCTTTGGGTAAACTTTGCCTTGGAAGAGGGAGACTCAAACCAGCCGATGCTCCGTGTGTGTCTGTCTGGTATTGCACACAGAAGTCTCTTTTGCACTTTTCCTCTTTGTCTGTCTGACTTGGAAAATGAGACTTTTGACCCTTGAAATGGTGACGGCCAGTGACCTTGACTTTTCTGAAGGTTGTGTGCAACTGATGGACATGCCTGTAGGCTCTAGCTGCTCTAAAAGCTTGGCTGTGCCTGATAGGGACGTGATTTGTGTTGTGGTATGTACTAGGATCCCACCAGAACTGGGAGCAGGGGTGTTGTTGCTGCCCTCAGGAAATAAGGAAGTTTATGGGGGATGTCAGTATTTCTTCCTTTAGATAAGAAGAAGTGGTGAAGAAAGCAGAAGTAGGGCTGTTTTCAGTCAGTAGCCCGTCCAGCATTCCCCATATATCCATGTATGGATTCTCATTTTGTCTTCAGTATTTGTTTTTTTCATGTTGAGATGTGATACTTTCAGTAGACTGATCAGATTTAAATATGTTCTGAAAAGGAATGCACAGACAGGATAGAAAATAATTAGGTTGAGTAAGGAACTATCCCACTTGTTATGAAACTGTGTGAAAGTATTTGGCTCACCAGGATACAGAAATACTTGTAGAATTTGGGGCTGTGTTGGGAAACTCCGTTACGTGTTCCTTCATGAGGAGGAAAAATCAACTGTGCTCAGTTAAGGTATCCTTTTTAAGTGAGGTCTTCATCATGTGTTCCCTGAAGCAACTGATCTCAGTAGCTGAAGTAATGCATTTTAAGTGTATTGCTTTAAGAAGGCTTTCAGAAAACACGGATTCCTAAATTTGTCCCATAGCTTTGTGAAACTTAAGAACATTAGGAGCAGGGAGAACTACAGCCCATCATATCAAGAGCAAGCTGCTACGGTTTTTATCTGGCTTGGAGGCAGAAGGGAGCTGTTAGCAGGGTTAGTGGTTGGAAGAGCATAGGGCACAGGAGGGATGAACTGGAATGGTGCTCAGCAATCCACGTGGGCTCTCTCCTCTACAGTAAGACTTACCTTTCATTCTGTTTCACTTTTAATTTTGAGAAAGATAGTTTTGCTTTTCAGATGTGATTGATCTCACTGGAGATGATAAAGATGATCTTCAGAGGGCAATTGCCTTGAGTTTGGAGGAATCAAACAGGGCATTCAGGGAGACTGGAATAACAGATGAGGAACAAGCCATTAGCAGGTAAACAACCAACTTATATAAAGCAGAAATTAAATTAAAGAGTTGGAGATTGGCCTGTATTGCTTTTTTAAACTTTTAACAAAGAATAACCTGTTTACTTTTACTTGTGCTACTGATATGCCTGGCTTCAGGATGTTGCTTTAATGTGTTGTATGTTCTACACTGGAAAATAGTCTATTATGTGTGGACTAGGATTTAATAGTATGTTTCATATTGATATATGTTTAAATATGGAGGAAGTGGATGGAGATAGAGAATACGTGGTCATATTTAAATAGGACCTAAACCCTGAAGTTTCTCTTGTCTACCAGGTAAAAAGCAACAAAACCAAAATATAATTAAGAAGCTAATAAATACTTTGTCCTGTTTTTTGCAGTGTTCATTTTACAATAACATTTTCTTCCCTCTGTGCTAAGGCTGAGATTGAGGGAGTGGGTATTAATATTATGACTTGAGTATACGAAGAGCAGCTGCTCTATTTTAACAGATGAAGAGTGTTACTAACCTTTCTAACAAATAAGATTTTTAAGCTCTGAGTGAAGTTCTGGATTTAAAGTTTTATAAACTTAACTCTCTCGATTTGGGTGTCATAAGAGTCTTTGAGTTAACTTTTGATCAGATTTTATGATAACTTTTTGTACAGTGTATGTTTTTTGGTAATGTTGATACAATTATGAAATATTTGGGACTTGAACTAAGCCTGGGTGTAGGGTTGTGTGGGAGGGATGTTGTTTCTTTTTTCCATCTGTAACTGGTCTTGGGAGGAACATTGGTTTTTTTCATTTGTGGCTGGCCTTGTTCTACGGGAAACAGGCAATGATTTGATCCTTGAGAGGAGGTAAAGTACTGCCTCCTTGTAAAAGACCAGTTTTGTAGAAAAATAATTTAGATGGGGGAGATTAACCACAATAATTATTTTTCTCAGTTCATTGTGTTTGACAGGCTAAATGACTTATTAGAAAACTCCGTCTCTGAGAATATGGATATTTTATTGCTTTATTTAAATTATTTTATCAACAGTAATTTTCTTTCTCCTTTTGAAAATTGAATATGCTAATTGTGAGAATAAACATACCCTTCCACCCTACCCATCTGTGATAAAAGCCATCTTGTTATATGAATTTAAGATAACATATTTTAGGAGAGAAAGGTAGGATTAGAGAGATTTATATTCTCATTAATAACTGGAAGAAGCATTTAAGGGGTTGTTTTTTACTAAGACCGCAGTACGTGCATGTATACAAGAAGATGGTGGTGCCATGATGATTTTTTGCCTTTTCTTTTATACCCTTCTTATATACCCTTTTATGTAGCTTTTATGTGTTCTTAGTGCTTTTAGCTTACATAGTTATAATTCTTTAAGTTTGAGAACTTCCCTTAGACCCAATATTCCGTTAAGCCAAGAGACCAAACACTGGAAACCCCAGACACCGAGGGCCTCTCCAGAACACATTCTGTAAACAAAGACAGGCCCATCCAAGGGGAGGGTTCCTCAATGAGGGGTCTCACCTGAGTCCCTCATTGGGGATAGATATGCTAATTTGCAAGGCATATAATTGTATACGTGATGTATTGTGTGTGTGTGCATTTTTCGGGGTGCATTTCCATGTGCATTTTGGCGTTCCTGAGGATCGTTAAATAAATACCAAGGTAAAAACCCTTTTCCCCTCTTAACTGTGTTTGGCTCTTAATTTTAAGACCAGGGAAAGGCAACAGTGGAAGTTCTGTCCTTTTTTTTTTTTTTCAGAAGGTCGGCTCTTGCATGTTCCTTTTTGAAGAGCAGAATTGTAATTACAGACTTGTGATTTAGGCAGGCACTGTGAAAGATGGACCTATTTGTGGAGATGGAAAATTTTCTCCCTCTTTTTCCTTCCCCAAGCCTTGACCACTTCTGCTGTGCTCATTTCTTAGGAGTCTTGAAGATTTAGGATTTTTGCTGTAGACTTTGATTTTCACTTTTGAAACTAAAAACCCCTCTTTGGAGTTTAGAAAACTAAAAAACCCTCTTATCTGCTTAGCCCATAACTTAGTATTATAAATATTATCTACTTAAATCACAGAATATATTTTTTTGGCTGCAGAAAATAACAAAATATGCCTTTTTTCTGTATGTTCAAAGGCATGTAGACAATCTGTTTGGTTATTTGCAGAGAAAATGTTGGTCTTATGAAATAGAGACTTGCATCTAATGGCAAAATTGCACACAGTAACATGTGCCATGTCAAATGAAGAGCTTGTTGCGGGTCATATCCTCCTTGGTGCACTGCACCACATTTTCTATGCTTGCTGGAGTGTTCTCTGGACTATGTGTTGCACAAATTCATTTCATAAAGCCACACAAAAATCCATCTGTGAACGATCCATAGTATTTCATGACACAAGGAAGGGAATGGGACTTTGCTTGTGAATGGAGGCAGAGAAGAGTGAGGATCTTGGAGGTTTTGGCAGCATTAAGACATTAGATCAGCTCAGTAACGTGGAAGCACCCTGAGCTGATGGCAAACTGTCGGTGTTGAACAAATATCGGAAGTTCAAAATTCTTGATCAAAACTGTTCAGTCAGTTTCCTTAAGGACAGAACATCAGACTGGTTTTATTACAAAAAAACCCAAACCAAAACAAAAAACTCCCCCCACTTTGTAGTTAACACCCCACAGAAGAATGTTGGCATTCCAATAGAAAGCTCAGGATATGTGCAGAACTTCTCAAAACAAAAAGTAGAACACTGTGGTTGTAAACAAGTTAAGCTACAGCCATTTACTTTTGATTTTCTAAATAAAACAAGAAGCAGAAATCAAATAGGAAGTCAGTAATAAGCAAATTTAAACTGTGGAAATGTTTCATTTTTAAAAATGTAGACCATGTGCATATTTAAATAGATTTTGGTGTGGTGGTTATTTTTTTCAAAGGTATTAGTAGTAGTTTGGAACCTAATTTGCAAAGATTTTGTTAGGGTTTCCAAGGGTGAATTAGTGGAATTTCTTGACTTGTGTAATAATGTTGTAATGCATGTAGAATTTGTCTTCCTGAATGTAATTGCTTTAGGCTACTTAATGAGGACAGATCTGATTACTGTGTAGGTGTTGAGAGGAGTGCATCTGAAATGCCCAAGCGTCCGAGCTGAACATCTTGTACGTGGCACGGTTAAAGTGCTCCTTAAATCTCCCAGAGAAATGTGTATGATCAGTGTATTTCCTATTGTGAGAAAGTTTCTCCTGTTTATATTACTTTTCCTGGAATGAAGGAGTCTGAAGCTGGCCAAATAGGGCTCCAGTAGGGAAGGCAGTGAGATATTACTGGCAGGAGAAATCAGCTGGCCTGTGTTGTGCCTGTGGTACTGCCCGTACAAAAATGAGTCCATGCTGTCAGGGCATAAAGGATGTGCACAGCCCCTGGGCTTTTTTTTAAATCATGGCCACTGAAACTGCTGGGGACTCTGCACTGTGGTTAAGCATTGTGTGTGTAGATCCAAGGTGGGATTGTGGAATCTTTTAGAGTCAGGGATGTATTCCTGGATGTCCAGCTGTAAGACAGTCACTGTACAAATACCTTCCCATGCTCTTTTAGCTGAGTAACCTGACAGAGTGGACTTTTCCTGCAGCATGTTGAGTGGGCTTCCTCAGAGCAGTTTGACTGAATCTTTGTGCTGCGGACTCGCCTTGCCCAGGGGTTTTTGCTTTGTCTGGTGAGCAAAACTGCTTGGCTGTGCCCAGCTTGTTACAGAGAAATAAAACACTGCTTTCAAGTCTCATGCCAAGCCTGGCACTAACCAACCCTTGCTACAGCGTCTCCCTCCAAACAAGATTCCAGCCTCAGAGGTGGGGGAGCCATAGGTCCCGTGAGTCCGGGGGCATGCCAAACCCCGCACGTAGCTGATGGCTGTGTGCTGGAGACTGTCCCCAAGGGTCACCAAGCGGGGCTTCAGCTCTGTCATCAGAATTGCTAAGTCCTTGTAATAACTCTCTGGAAGGATGCTCGTTTTGTCAAGCAATGTAAGATTCTTGAGCCAGGTGATGTCCCGAATTGTGACTCTATGAATGTAAGACAGTGAGCATTTTATATGAGATATCTCACTGTGCTAGTAAATACATTTATTTATGTAGCTTTCAAGCTGATCATTAGGTTCCTATTTACTGTGCTCACTACAGTTTATTTCACTCTTCATTTTTGATTTAACTGCATCACAGCTATCATTATGACTGAAAATTAATTCAGCACATTAGAATGTGCAGTTATTGCTTGTGCTCTCTGAGGACAGATAATGTTATAAGTAGAATTAAGGAGAAAATACCATGACACCTTCGGAATCAAATCCTTTATTAACACATGGAAACCCATTTCAGGTTGAGCTAGAGATGAGTAAATTCCTTACCTGCTAAAGAAATACAAGTTCAAATACAAGAAAGAAATTTTGGTAGGTAATTAAGGTGATGAATGGTAATACTCATGGAGTCAGGGAACTGTTTCAGTTTGAGAATATTTATTTTTCTGAACTTGAATCTTGAAATACCTTGAAATATTCTTGAATTTGTGGGGGGAACAAAAAAAGGGAAGTTTGACTGTTTACCTGAAACACAAGTGGTGTGAAGTAGGTATTGTAGTCCTGTTACAACATCCTTTAAATTTATTCCAGTCTGTTAATCTTCCTGTCAGTTTTAAAGGTCCCTTCAATTTAGTTTAAATGAGATTTTAAGCAATTCTACCTGCATGAGAAATTATTTTAACTATGTATGATATTTTTTTAATTGATTTTTAATGTCCCCATTGACCAACTTTTGCTCTCAAAGCAGAGATACACAAGCCATCTAACACTTTTGAAGGGCTGTATTGGTGAAAAGGGAAATGAATTTGATGGTTTCTTTACCTTTTGGGGTTTTCTTACTAGAAAACACTATCGGAAAACATTCTTAGAACAGAGTCAGGTTCCATCCCTGTGCATTGTTTGAATAGATGTCAGAACAGAAAGTCTTAGCAGATTATATGCCTGTCCTTCCAGTGCTGTTTACAAGGTGGTGTAAAAAACTAAATTGGTTAATCCTTAGGAAATTACCAGTTTTAGGTTCTTCTTGAGACAGATGGATACAAAAGTGGTATTTGTATCAAATGGTCTCTCAAATTTAGAATGCCTCTCTTTTACTGTATTTTTTCCAAAATAAGTATCAATGGCAAATTAGTATGTTCCCCAGAGCAGTTATCTGCAGTAAATTCATGTGATGCTTCATAGTTCTTGGTAAGATACCTTTTCTTTCTTTGACAGGAACATAGCTTGAAATAAAGATGTAGTTAGGAAACTGAGGGATTATGGGGTGGGGATTGTCAGTTTCTATATTTTTTCTAAGATGTTCATACTTTATCCCTTAGGAGCTCCCTTTACAGACCAACCTAAGCCTGGCCTTTCTTTGGTGTTTAGTGAGTCTAGAACTGAAAGGGGGCAACTCTTCATGCTGCTCAGACTGCTTAGACGCTTGTGATGCAGCTTGTGAAATCCTATGCTTGCTGCTGGAGAGCAGCTCAGCCATTTTTTGTCTCAGAGTTGGACTCGATGACTGGGGACAGTAGTGCACTCGCCGGGCTCTTGGCTTGTGAATTACAGCCACTGTTATATGACCTCAGTGTATCCATCTCCATCTTACTATTTAGAATATACCTACCACAAACTACTTTTAAGGTGTACTTTGTCGCCAGGCTGAGCGTACGTGCTGGTACCACAGTAATGTGTTGAGTGAAGTTTGAGTTGGAGAGCTTCACACCCAGCAGATCTTACTGTCATGTGAAATATGGATATCCAGCATAAATCACATAGGAACAGTCTCCAGCAAAGAAAGTGGTCCTTGAAGCATACAATTAAAGTGTTGGGTGGCATTTGAAAAATTGCGGGGAGATGTCTTTAGATGGCCCATAAAGTAATTACTTGCCATGTAAAGTGATTAACACAGTTGCATAAGTTGCAAAAACGGAAACTAAGAAAACTGCGCTCATTTTTGAAAGTTGCCTAGCTAGCTTTGGCTTCCTGTCAGTAAATGAAAGATTGGCGACTTTGTGCTTTGTGTAGCAATAAAAGCATTTGTAGATGAAAGCACTGAACTATTAGTACTGCCTAAAATTTGTCCATCCTTTTTGAATCTAGTTCTTAAATAATTGATGACTTGTAGACATGGCTCTTGTATCTAGAGCTCTCACAGGAGATTCATGCACTCACTGATGCCATTTTCCAAAAGGCAATGGAAGTGCTGTAGCATAGCTAAAAATAAAATAGCATTTTTGAAGACATGTTATTGCATATAATATAATATATTGCATCTAGTGCTCAGCAACAATAAGTGAATGATGTCATTATAATGTCTATATTACTACCTGAATGTATTTTACTACTTGGTGGGGGGGTTTTTTTGTTTGTTTTTCTGGGGTTTTTGGTTTTCTCACATTTTTCCCTCCCTTCTGTTCCTGAAGAGTTCTAGAAGCCAGTATTGCAGAAAATAAAGCAAGTTTAAAGAGGACACATCCAGAGGTATGGAGTGACTCTCCAAACCCTTATGATCGAAAGCGGCAAGACAACTGCCCTGTAGGATTAAAGAATGTTGGCAACACGTGCTGGTTTAGTGCTGTCATTCAGGTAAGCACTCTTCAATTAGCTGTGTGCACTCTTCATTGTATCTATTGGGAGGTGAGTTTTAAGTGAATAACTTAAAATAAGCTCTTTTCCTGGGAAGTTTAGGCCACTGCATGAGGTGTTTTTGAGCATTACTTATTTATCACATCTCCTAATGTGTATATCCATAAATCAGATTGAAGTGTAGAAAGTACTGATAGCATATCTAAGTGAAGCTTCAGAATGTTTCTTATTAAGAAGTTGTTGAAGACAAGGAGTTGGCTCTCTGAAGACCCTGGGCGTATGCAGCTCATGCTGACATCAATGACAATTGTGGATGCCTAAAAACATGGGAAAATGGGGTTACAGATGAGGAACTGACTTTTTATATTAAAAGGAGCATGTGCAAATGACTGAAAGGGCATGGTTGACAATGGAGGCAGGTAGAGGAGATGAAACCCCTTCGGTCATGGAGTGCTTGCTCAAATGGCTACAAGGCGATACACATAGCTGGCTGGGGTTAAAGGAATAACTGATAAAGAAGGAAACTTCAGAAGAATGAAGGGGAAGGTCTAGTATGGATGCAATTGCAACTGGTTTTGGTTGTTTTATGTAATACAATCAATGTGTGTGCTTTTTTTTTAAAAGATAGGGTGAGTAGGGAAATGAGTACAGATGCTGCAACTTGCCTACTGAAAGCTAATGTTCTAATATCAATAATTGATGTACGTGAACTTTATGAATCCGTCTTTTAGGAGATGTATGTTTCTGTAAATAATCTGTAGATCTACTGAAAAGCATTTTAACGTACAGAAAACTGAGTGTGAAACTGGAATCCAATAGTGGGAAATTTATTTTTAGTCTGCAAGAAACAAATGCAGAGTATCGTAACTTTTCATAGTCTGAGGTTTTGAGAGGAAGAAAATAAAATATTTAATACCCCATTTTAACAAATTACTGTCAGGCTGAAGCACTTCAGACAAACTAATACTGTTACTTTCATACTGGCTGTTGAAAGATGGCTGTTGTACTTCAGGCTGAGTCCATTTAGATCGATGTTATGCCCAGCAATTTCCACAAATGGATGCTTACAGACGAGTACAAACAGTATGCATGATACTGCTCTGGTAAAACACTCCTGAGCCTCCCACTACTTTTATCTTGGAAGGATGTGTTTAATCCTTTGCGGTTTATATAGCTGGTAAACCCCAGGGGATTTCCCTTATATGTACTTGTCTTCCTTGAACCTTGCAAGCTTCTTGCACCCATAGGGTCCTTTGGGTAGGAGTTCCACAGTTGTGCTTCCTCTTTCATGAAGAGCTGCCTCAGTTTTGTGTGGTTTTTTGAACCTGGCTCCCACTATCCTTGTCCAGTAGCCTCCATGTCTCCTGGTGGACCAGACAGAAGTTGATTGTCTTTACAGTTCTGTGGGCTGCTCTCCTACTCTGTTTCAACACCTTGGTGGTCTCTTTTTTCCAGTCTGGGTGCTGGATGCTGCCACCTGTAGAATCAGTTCTAAGCTCTGATCTGCTTTGTTGCTGTTCTCCAGATCTTTTCTAGCTCTAGTAGCATTTTATTTGGGAGATGAGGAAAGCTCTTAAGATGTGAGTGTGCTATGAATTAGGGGTGGTATGAGGGAGAGATACAGGCTCTTCAGGAAAGACAAGTTAGGATGGCAAGGAGAGGCACTGCCTTCCTCCTGAAGGAGTAGCTCAAATATGTGCGGTGCTAGTGTGGGACAAGGTGACAGTGTAAGATGAGAGTCTGTGGATCAGGATCAGAAGAGAGGCTGGTAGAAGTGCCACCATGATTAGTCTGCTACAGACTACCCTCCTCAGGATGAGGATGTGCACACAGCCTTCTTGAAGGGCAAGGAAGTCTCTGGATTACAGTCTGTGGTTCCCATGGGAAACTTTAATAAACATCCTGACCCATGCTGGGCCCAACACAGCAGGACACAAGCAAACCAGATTTCTGGAGGGTATGAGGAATCACTTCTTGGTATGAGCACTGATGGGCCAGCTAGGGGTGATGCACAGCTGAATCTGCTGTTCCCCAAAAATGGGAGAACTAGAGATATACTAATGTGGGTACTCTTGACTGCAGCAGCCATGCAAGAGTAGAGTTCAAGATGCTAATTTGACCCATGTAAGTCCACAGGACCCACTGAGCTGTGTCCAGTGGTGATTAGAGACAGTGGGAAAAAGTCTTAGCAAGGCAGCTCTCTCTCATTATTGAAAAGTCATGGAGAATAAAAGAGGTTTCTGATTTGCTGGACCAGGCTTTTTAGAGCAGTGCATACTGGGAGGATGAGAGGCAATAGGTGTCTGAGATAAGGAAGATCAAGCCTGGATATAAGAAGCATTTTTTTCCCGTGAAGACAGGCAGGCAGTGGAGGTTGCCCAGAGAGGCTGTGCAGGGTCTGTGAAACCTTGGAAAGTTTAAGATGCCTGAAAAAAGACCCTGAGTAGCCTGGTCTGATCTCACAGGTGACTTCCTGTGAGGTCAAGTGGGAGGCTTGACAAGAGACTTCCATCAATATCTTCTGAGCTGAATTACCCTGTTATTCTGTTCTAATGTTTTCTGTTTCATTCTATCTTCCCTTCCTAATTGTTTTATTCTGCTTTTAACTATGATTCTACTTCATGTGTTGATCTGATACTTTCATGGAACCATCTGCCATAAATTCAGAGTTTTGAATAAAGCTAGTTAGTTTGGTGCCCATCATTTTCTATAAATTCCAGAGTTGCTTTCCACCATGGACCTCACTGTACACACAGCAGTTTTGAATTTAGCTTTCTTCTTACATAGATATGCAGTCTCATATGATGTTTCTGTCAGTTCAGGCTTGCCAGCTCTTGTTTTTACTATACTGCATATCTCTTTACTGAGCAAACCTGGTCAAAACTTATTGTCCTTTTTAGATCACTTCTGAATTTTACTTACCAGTGCAGAGTTTGTGAATTTGCAGTAACCTCCCTTCAGGCTGGAACAGATTGTTGGCTCTTGCTCCTCTCCTAATTTTTGATTGCCTCTTTGTTTGTGCCTGGACCTTCCATCTCACCTCACTGGCACTTAATTAAAAGCTTTCATTGAATGACTTCTTCAGAAATTGCCCTGAAATCCCAGTAGACTGCATAAATTGAATCACTGTTATCCATATTCTGCTTGACTTGGAGGTTTTTGGTTTTGCTTGTGGTGGGTCATTTTTTTTGTTGGTTTGGTTTTGTTTTTTTAATGGGAAGGATTTGCTTACCTGCAGGTTGTGTGCCGGTAATGCTGTGGATAATGAAATGGAAAGGTTTCTTTAATTGTTCTGTGATCCCCCCTTCCCACTGAATATTTTATATTCTTAGGCCTCTTTTCTTTAAGCATTTAGTAATCTTACAAGTATTTGAATTTTCTGTGTTCTTAGAGATCTTTTGATGTTTCCCTTGTTCATCTCTCCTTGTTTCCTTATTCCATCTCATGCATAGCTCTTTTTGCAATAGCAGAAACATTGTCTTTGTCCTAACAGAAGCAAACATTTTATTTCCATTAAGATCTTTATGGAGGTAATGTGACTTGGTGTTTTGTCTTCTCTATCATGTAATCAGATTTTACATTCCTAGTAGTCCCAAATCTAAGATGACTGATTTTATGTGTATATGCATTTCTGCAGACGACTTTTATATATAGGAAACTGCAAAATTTTAAATAAATGTTTTCATGGAAACTTGAATTTTTAATTTGTTAACCACAGAGATAAGAGCAGAGGGCGGAGAATGCAAAAACTTATGCTAGACCTATGATCTCATGTTATTTATACCCAGTGTGCAACTTTATACCTTGAAAACAGATTAGGAAGAAACCTAGCTAGTTCTTATGGTCACCAGCCGTACCATGTGCAAGTCTGTGGTGTCTGGAATTATAATGGCTTTATCCTAAAAGATAGTGAAACTTCTGGAGTTAGGTCTGTGGAATGTAATTCAAGCAAACCATTGAAAGATTTATAACTTCAGTTGGTTGAAAATTTAGGTTATTAATATTTGTCAGCCAGGAAGATTTATGTTTCAAGCAACCATCCCAGGAAATTTAATGCATGTTAATTTAGAACATTAGCTAATACCATATTTATTTATCCACAGGGCAGATTGACTACTTGGGTTGCATTGACTATGTAGAAGTATTTTCTTGCTTTCTTTGGGAGGCTTTTGTAACCTGACACATCACATAGGTCAACAATATCTAAATGTTAACTACTGTCAGTCACAATGATATATTGTGTAATATAATCTAAAACTAAATAGCAAAGAAGGAAAAATCTTTCATCTATTTAAGGGGTGCTTGTTAAGAAATAAAAAAAAAGATTTTGACATTTTGATGCTTTCCTTTTGCAATGTATGTTTTTTTAATAGGCACCAATTAGCTGACTTAGTGAAATGCAGTCATAAATGGTTTGCGTATTTGCATTAAGAGCATGAAATTCCTCAAAAGACATTTGTAGTGAATGACAGCAAACTCTAACAAGATTCAAACATTGCTGGGAATGTTGCCTTTAACCTGTATTTATTTGTGCCTTAGAGAAATAGGCACATGTGGAAGTCATTCTCTTCTGCAGGTGAAGAGGGGAGTCTCTCTTCAGAGAGCTCCAAAACAAAGTCTTGCTTTCAATGGTTACATTCAGCAGCGTTAGAATGAGCAGTAATATTTTTCCCACAGTGTAACTTCTAAAAATCTGCCCTGCTGTTGAGGACTTCTGACTTGATAATAACATGAATTTAAAACTGAGTACCCAGGAGAATATGTTGAAACAAAACTGTATTAAATCATGTTCATTTCTTCCTCACCTGCCAAGAACTGAATCCAGTTCCTCAGTGATTTTTCTATCTCTTCTTGAACTTGTAATAAACTTACATTTGGGACAGGAGTCCACCCATGCATGCTTTTGCTACTGTTTAGTTAGATGGACATTTATTAAAGGACCCATAAATCTTGAGGCTTTAGAACATTTCTGTGTTGGTTGTGCGTTGTTTCTTTATTTATTAATTTTTTTTAATTCTTGTTATTGTAACTACATATGTCTGCTCTTGAAATAGAGCCTAAGACATCAAGTTCTTTAAAGAAACAAAATACAAACATACCACTGTATGTTTTTACTTTTCTGCAGTAGATTTTAGTGGCCCCCTTGTGAAAAGGTAACGTCACAGTTTTCTTGGCTGTAAGAGTTTATAGCCTGAAAATGGCTTAGAAATAATATATTTATGGAGCCTGTGGAACAGTTCCTTTGTGTCATGCTGAGCACAAGTTAAGAGTTTGCAGGATGTGGGATGGAGAAGGCAAGTAACTCACAGGACATGGATGTGTTGCTGGAATCACGTCTTAAGTTTGGTGCCTGTGCAAGTTCTCCCCCAGATGTTTTGGTTTAAGACATTGCACTAGACTAACTTTATCTTTTGGAGTCCCAAGTAGGGTTCTGGTCATGTGCAAGAAGTAATGTCCTGGCAGGACCTGCCCTGTGGAAAAACTGCCATGGGAGATGATGCCCAGGTCGTTTAGAGAATGTCACAGACTCTGTGTGCCAAGGCAGATTTCTGTGGGAGGAGGAAAGTGTGTGGGGAATCAGTGAAAACTGTGCTGTAGATGCTGCTGTTTCCCCTTTCTCCAGTCCCATTCCTCATGTACCATGTGCACTCTCCCCCAGCCTCATGACTTCCAGGGGGCCAGAGTGCAGCTCCTCCCTTTACCAAATGAGGTATCCCAACAGGACAGCTGGGGCTTGGCATCCCCACACTCTTTTCTCTGTGAGTCTGTCAGAGTCTGATGAGATTTTTTTTTTTTTCCCCAAAAGTGCATAGCTTGCTGAATGAAGTTAACAAGGATAAATCTCCAAGGGTGCTCTTTAACTTTTATTTTCAGGGTCCTTAACACCACTTCTGGCATTTTACTCTGTTGCACTGTGTTTGGGAGTAGCCTTCTTGTTCTCCTGATGTCAGTATATGTGGAGTTAGTATCTCCTTTGATCCTAGACTTCTAGTTCTGGGAAGAAGTGAACCAGCTTGATTGGTGAGAATCAAGCGAATATTTTCTGCCCAGTTGGTGGCTCCGCTAATGTTCTTACCAATATTGTTGTTCTTTAAAGCAGCCTACCACAAGTATCTAACTTTTGCATTATTTTATGTTTCTCATTTGTCATGATGAATGGAAAGGATTGTGATGGATGGTGTGGTAGTGCATTAATACCAAAAAGCCTAGGATTATATCATTAAATGTGCACATGTATACATTGTACATGAGTCCCTTGCTTCCCTGGGCATGCAGTGCAAGGTTGTAGGCTGAAGAACATTCAGAGCTCAATCCCCATATGAGTTAAAATGGTCATCAATGGAATATTTTCTTTCCACTGTTTTCACTGTGGAACAGCCTGGGGCAGGGATTGGTGGAGGATATAGATATAAACTGTTCTGGAGAGTTTCATGGGCAGAGGAATAGTGATGTTGGAAATCTAGTTTCTTGCTTTCCATTCCTCTGTCACTCCCTCTGTTTCCCTGTAAAGTGAAGCTGTCTCTTCCAAATTCAGTCATTCAATGATATTTGCTGACAGGGTTTTCCTTTTCTTGCTTTTTGTGCTTCTGCAGTCTCTGGTTCCCCCAGGCTGCTTGTGTGATATTTCAAATTCTTGCCTTATATTTAGTGATTTGTAAGATTGCAAAATTTGTTGTGAAGCTATGGAAAGCTTTAATGGATCATGGCTTTCACTTTGACTCATAAATAGTTGCTCCTTTAATTAAAATAAAGGATACAGGATGCATAGTTTAGGTGTGTTATTTAAATTTACATAACTTCATTTAGGCAAGAAGTTGAAAACTGTAACCATGTAAGGAAATGTTGGCTGTTATTTTATGTCCTAACAGATTTTTTTTTCTTGCTTTGACCATGTAATAGAGGAGTGGTTGAATGGCATTTCTTAGTATGTGCCAAGACACAAGCATAAAGTGAATTCTTCTGAACACATATCATACTTAGCTGTCTTATGAATTGCAGTAATGTTCTGAGTTTGTTGCTATAAACAAGTAAATGTTCTCTAAATGCAGGCTGGTAATGCCAGGGTGAGCTGTTTGTTTAAAATGTTGACTTAACCCAAGCCTTCTAGAGGTCTTAGTTTGACTTTCTAGCTCCAACAGTATGCAAGCTGTTTTCCATCTCGTTCCATGTTGCACCTCAGCCTTTTGGAGAGCTTATTGGTTGGTTGGTTGTAAACTTTTGAGACCTGGGATTGAATCTCTCTGTGATTCTGAAATTGCTAAATGTTTTCCTGATCACTACCGCTGTACATGTGGGGTGGTTGTGCTGAAGTTCAGCCATCAGGCCGTGTCATATCTGTAAGAGTTTTTCTTTCTGAGGGGAAGAGAAAAAAGAAAACTCCTTTTCCTATACTTTCACAGTGAAGTTTGAACAGGAACCTGCTCAAGTCCCAGCTTTGAAACTGCTTTCCTCACTTCCCTTCTGTCTTCCTTACATGAGGTTTTGTAAAGAATGCAAGAGAAGCTTTGGATTGGGCCAGATCCTCAGTGTATATAAAGAAGCACAAAACTATGTTTTGGGTGACTTCCTAATTTTTTTAATGCCTGTCATTAGTCTCTATTCTGGAAACAGGATTTACCACTTAACAGGAATAACACACCAACAGGTATAGTGGGAGACAAGCCCAGAGTAAGTTATAAGGAGGAGCAGGGTAGAAGGGAGCATTGTGCCAAGCAGAGCAGCTGGTGCAGTAGCAACAAGCAGCCACTTTATGGACTTTGTTGTGAGAAAGTAGGTTCAAGAATATGAACCAAAAAGAAAAAAAAAAAAAAAATAGAAAAAGTGTGGAAAGCCTTAAAGAGGAGAGATAAGTGATTCCCAAATTAGAACCATAGAATGGCCTGGGTTGGAGGGGATCTTAAGGATTATCTGCTTCCTACCCCCTGCCACGGGCAGGGACACCTTCCACTACACCAGGTTGCTCTGGGCCCCATCCAGCCTGGCCTTGAACGCTTCCAGGGGTGTGACTGGTGACAGTGCCTTGTCATCTTCACAGTAAAGAATTTCTTCCAAATATCTGATCTAAACCTACTCTGTGAGTGTGAATCCATTCCCCCTTGTCCAGGATAGTCTCTCTCCATCTTTCCTGTAGGCTCACTTCAGATATTGGAAGGCCACAACTGGTCACCCTGAAGCCTTCTCTTCTTCAGGCTGAACAATCCCAATTCTCTCAAGATATAGGGATATAGTCCAAAAGGCTTGCACATTGGTGAGACCTGGACTCAGCTGTCAGTGAAGTTGCTCATGTTTTGCCAATATGGAGCTTTGGACACTAATATTCAATCTGAGGCAGCAGGAGTATTAAATGACTAATCTGTGCAGTATTTAGGAGTACTTTTACTTTGAAACTTAGCACTTCAAGTATTGATAACTAGTAATTTTCAAATTCTTTATTCTGTTGGAGGAAATGTGGCAATTCACGCAGCTAGGACCATATACTCCATAGCTCTGTGTTTTACTTTGATTTGAGTTATTAACATGAATAAAATGTTAACCCTAATAATAGACAATCTACCCCACTAAAACTGGCTCTATATACCTTAAACCACCAAAATTGTTTATAAAGTGAAGTAAGAACATAAATCTAATTTGTCATGTTGGCAGAGGCAAACTATTCCAAATAATATGCTTTATGACATAGGGCTCTATTTTTGCTTTTTATTTTTAGAACAGTAATAATGTATTCACTGTTTAAGATTGTTCTCTGCTTGTTACACAAAATGAAGGTAGATATGGTCTTGGCTTTGTGGCTTTAAAAAAAAAAGAAAAAAATAAATGTCAAATTGGAAATGCATAAAAGACCCCAGAAGACTAAATGAGGAAAATGGATGTTGTGATGTGTTAATACATCTAACTTTGCAACTTATACAAGATCATGTTTTAGCTAAATGCCGGTACCTAAAGGAATTTGTTTAGGAGCTCTGTAGGAATGCATGGTTTTCTTTTTCCTTGCCAAGAGTTGCTTTTCAAGCTCTCCTGGTAAGATATATTTAGTTTTTAGGTTTCTTCCTACTGTCCTGTCTTCCCTCTGTCCTTCCAAGCTTAACCTTTGCAAATTCAGTGGGAAGTTGTCTGTGTTCGTGATATTGTGAACTTTAGATTTCACGCAAACTTGTATAGAGGTGATGCATATTAAAAATGCACAGTTCTTGTGGGCAATTTTTTGCCTTTTTCTTGTTTTTTGTTCTCAGTGCTGGAAACAAATACAAAATTAGTAGTCAAAGAGAACCAAATGTTTTCATCAATCTATTAGTGAAACAGCTGGTTTTAGTGCCCGATGCTTACAAATTTGCAAGAATCCATCAGCGAGCCTGTCTGAAGCTTATTGCAGCATCTTGTTGGGTCATCTTTTATCTAGACTCAGAAGTAGTGTTTTCCTACTCTGTAAGTGTTATTGGTGTCAGTAACTTTATTAATTTAGGATTCTGCTGGTGGCTTTTAATGACCTGTGTTGCATGCAAGGCATTTATAGATTTAATATGCTGACTAATTTATATTCTTGCAGCATTAATGCAGCATCACAGTTCTTGAATGTTAGGAATTAATCTTTTACTCAGTCAACCTAAATTTTGCTGAGGTCCTTATGTTTGATAATCCTAGACTTTAAGGGGGGAAAAAGGGATAAGCAGAGTATTTTAAGGGAAACCAAGACAACTTAAATTCAGAAATTGTGTTTGGACTCTATGTAAGTAAACATTACTCAGAGAAGTGAATTTTTTAGTATCTTACAGTATAGAAGCTACAACTCTACCTAGTTCTCTATGGCATGACTGAAAATACATCATAACCACTGATAGCAGGAGAAAGCCACAATATGTCTGTTGCCATTCAGCATTTTTTCGTGTGAATGCCTTAAACTGACATTGGATTTCTGTTCTTGTTTATTCTCATTTACTTTTACTGTCCTGTTCACTTCCCAAAACTGATAGAATACAAGGCAGTATTCTAAAAATCTGCTGATTTTCATGGTAATTTGAATTGGTATAACTTAGCTTGGCTTGGTCAAGTTTCCAGATGACAGCTTTTAAATGGTTTATATACACTGGGGAAAGAAAACCCACAAACCCACCTTGTAGAGAGCTTTTCTTTCACGCATAAATTTTCCATACTTTGGTGAATTGTAAAGGCATTTGGTCAAGGACAGTAGATGTGAAGTATCTACCTTTTAGATCCATCCTGTTTTCTCTGACACCTTTGTGCAGCTGAAGCCAAGTGGGTAAGAGGTGAGGTGCTGCTCCGTGCAGTGTGTTTGGAAAGCAAACGTGTTTGGAACTTTAGGTGGGGGCCAGTGAGTGGCACTTGAGCCAGAGACAGTCTTTGCTGTGTCTCTTGGTGGCTGCAGAAGAGCAGCTTCTGCCTCATGGGCCACCCACCCTGGGTGCAGGGAGCCTGGACAGAAGTTGGCTCAGCAAACTGGAAGTAGTTTTGCCTTGCCCCTTTCTGGGCTTTGGGGTGGTTGGCCTTGGAGGTTTCTGCTGGGCTTAGGTGAGCTTGTTTTTATCTCCTTACCTCAGGGAGAGCTACAGGCTCCTCGCTCAGGTACTTCAGGCACAAAAATAGTTGGTTTCAGGCTCTTGTTTACACTTACACTGGGGAGTGATCATTTTTTTAATGAAGGTAGAAGCTTCCTTGAGTTGATTTAGCTCAGTATAGGAGAGGTACAATGTGACACTGTCCTGTGTGCATTAGTGGTGTTGGCAGCAGATGAACTGGGAGGGTTCTGCTGCATCTCAAAACAACCATGCACAGTGTAACCTGCTCTGGAGAGAAGTTAATAACTAAACATCTTGCATAAGAAATTTCGAATAGTACATGGCTAAAGAAAGAGCAAAGAAAAAAGAAAAGAAGAAGCAAAGAAGAAGAAAAGAGCAAATTGGACAATCCTCTTAATTACTCTCAGCAGATTGCACAGATAGGTTTGTTCAGGTCAGTCAGAAAGCATGGAATTATAATCAGTAGAGTTCTGAATTAAAGAAACAGAATTTTTGTGAAAAAACTTGTTGGATTGAATGCCAGGCAAAAATGCTAAACTTGAGTACAGTTTTCTGTACATAATTTGTGTGTTTGTATAATGAAATTAGCCTGCTCAGCTGCTTGGCACTTCGATGGCACTTGGATTAGTTGTGGAGAGAATTCAGCCTTTGGACATTATATTTCAGCAGCTGGTTTATTTTGTACATAAAACATTGCTATGTTTTGCTTGATGAAGAGCCCACCAGTGGAATGCTGTTACATCATGAGACATAACTTCAATTAGTAACAACTTCTAGACTGACACTTAAATTAAATATTAACATTTTCTGTGCTTTGAGTAAGTAAACAAAGGACTCTGTTTTAATCTTCCTTCTCTGCAAGGATGGATAAAAGGGGAACATGTATTTTCAACAGCAAAACAAGAAAAAAGTTTGACTACTCAGCTGTCTGCCTTGATTCAGCAAGGTCAGAAAGGTCTTTTTTCGGATGATGTTTTTGATACTTTTTAAAATCTAAAAAGAAGTGTGACAACAGCAGCTTCTACGTTTTGTTGAGGATGCTGCATGCTGTGGGGTATGTGTGCAGGCTCTTTCACACAGAGAGTCAGGAACATGGCAATTTTTCACAACTTTTTTTTCCTACCAGTATGTTCTAAATTACTGGAATAAGCGCAGAGCCTCTTCACAATTTGTGTTTCACTTACTTGGCACTGTGGAGTTGAAAACTTATTAAACCTGTTGTGATCTGTGACTTAAACCTTTACATCGGTAGGACAAGTTCTGTGTTCAAAGTTTATTGTTAGGGTAAGCAAACTCTGCCTTTCCAAAACAAATAGCTAAGGTATGTGATGCAGTGGGAGGAGAGTTAATTATAGATTGTAAACCCAAGAAGGTACAAATAGGAAGGCAAATCTTCCCTGTGCTTCTCTGATGAGCATGTTTAAGGTACTTCAGACCTTTCTTGCTACCATGTCTTCATCAAAATGCTCTTCTGTAATGAAGTGATCTTAGTTAAGATGCTTTTTGACTGTATAGAGAAGCAGTGATGCAGTTCCATAAGTGCTGAGGCCTCCAGTTCTCAGCCAATGCTTTGGACTTTCATTTTTTGCAACCCAGAATCATCTTGCTGTTGTACTCTCTTGGCTCCAGGCTCTGTGTTACACTGTGGAGCTCTTTGTAGGTGTGCCTGCAGACACCTGCTTTTGTGTCCTAGACAGACACCTGTCTTTTCATGTGTCCATAAAATGGGAATGTTATCAGTCCCTTGCCTCCAAAGTTGTATAACCCAATTTCTTTACTCTAATATGCATCACTCAGTTCATACAGGAATGGGAGGGCAGGACAGAATGCAAAATGTTCAGCTAATTGCAGGTGGAATTAAGTTGCATGTGCAGAGATGTACTCTCTGTGCACTGTGAGGAGTAGATGAGAGAGGGCCTACAAGATGAATTTTAGATGGCTAAACAGTGTTCATGTCAATTTGAAAACTGACAGTTATACAATTAATAAAATTCTTGTTGTAAAATGTAATTTGCCTATCATGTAAAATTATTGTTCCCTTTATGTGATTAAGTGCAGAGATTTTTTTTATTACACTGTTTTCTTGGCAAAAATAATTGTCTTCTGGTGAAAATACATTTAGCAATAATCTGCCTTCTGAAATAAAACTTAACATTGCATGTGTTTAACACTTCATTTGTTTTTTCTAAGGCTTATTTGGAAGAGTTTTGTTTGTAGAAGTGCTTAAATATTTTCTTAATTTTTTCTTTTCAGTCATTATTTAACCTACTGGAGTTTCGAAGACTAGTTTTGAATTTCAATCCTCCTGCAAATGCTCAAGATTTGCCCCGAAACCAAAAGGTAAAACGAGAAGCCAACTTCCCCTCGTGGCTGATGAGGGCATTTGTTTTGTACTTGACTTTTGTACTGGTCTCTAGCTCAAATCAGTGTGGGTTTTAGAGGTGCCAGTTAACAGTTCTCTGAGCTTCCTGTTGTGGATCTTGCATAAATGGCATCGGCCTCCCAGCAGAGTATGGGGCAGGGTACTGAGATAGGTAGAAAATTTCTCAATAGTGAGAGTAGCTTGTCTTAGCAAATGTATGTTATTCCAGTTCCCTCCCACTCATGATCTGAGATTGAGCTTTCAGTTATTACCTTGTCTCTTCCGGCTTTTTCAGGAGGTGATTATAAGCATAAATTTTCTCATGTTTATCCTGGTACTCATATAGGGTTGAGGAGGGGAGGGCCTTGGCTTAGGTTTCTTGTGACTTCAGACTGGCAAGGGGGAATGGTCATGGAGTGAGGGACAAAACAGACCACTTTTTCTTCCTTCATGGGCATCCTTTGACGAGAGATATAATGGGGGCCTCTTGGTTTCTATGCTTTGAAATGGAAAGGAAGAAATGGGAAAGGGAAGTGGCTGTATGAAATGTGAAGACACTTGGTAGCCTGATTTTTAGCAAGGACTTATGGAGCAATGGTTTTTTGCATATCCAGAAATTAGAATCATAGAATGGTTTAGGTTGAAAGGAACCTTAAATATGAATTAATTCTGACCCCTGTGCCCTGGACAGGGCCACCTTCCACTACACCAGGTTGCTCAGAGCTCCATCCAAGCTGGCCTTGAACACTCCCAGGGATGGGGCATCCACAGCTTTTCTAGGAAACCTGTGCCAGGGCCTCAGCAACCTCACAGTAAATTAGACTTTTGTGTGTTGCTCCTTTCTGTCAGATTTAAAGAAGGGAGTGTGTTGTCAGCCTGTTCTTAGTTGTTTGTCCCTTCAGGCTTGTCTGGAATGTTCACTTTCAAAAGTAAGAGCTGTAATTAGAGAAGCAAAAGAAAACAGACAAAGGGAAGACAGTGTCCATTTTCTAAACCTCTGGGTATGTACCATAAAAGGGAAGCTGAATGTTCAGTCAGGACTGCATCATTTCTCCCCTACCCTACCCGCTTCTTTCGCCACCACATTCAAAGTGCAAGAGGTCACTTTTTTTGGTAGGAAATCATATTTGCATTAGGTCATGAGATGGTGTGAAAATAAAACATGGGTAGCGTTCTCAACACAAAGTGAGGATGGGGCAGTGTATTATAATAAGAAAGATAAGTCATGCTTTACCAAAGAGTTGTACTAAAAAGGTTTTTATTTTTAGATTGATTTTCTGCCCACTATTTAATTTTTCATCATATAATTTGTTTTAATAATATCCTTCAGTACTCAGATATTCTGTGTTCATTTTTCGGCATGTAAAAAGCAATTGGCATCTAAAAGGTGGTATGAAATAGCTAAGAAGCTGTTGTTTTCAAAAAACATCTTGCCCAAGCATTGACACTTGCAGCCAAATGCCTTTAGCAGTTCCAAAGTGCTATATTTTAGGAATTCTGACCATGACAGACAATGATAGGTTTGTGTGAAATGGTGTGACACCAGGCAAGTGCATGGATTTGTGCAGAAACCTTGCTTTCTGCAGGCTTTCTTGAAAGAATCTCTGGCAGTAGTTTGTGTCCTCTCCTTTCATTCCAAAATGAAGTAACGTTATTACTTGGTGTACTCATCTCTTATCTACAGCTGAAAAAGGTTTGGGGAGAATTTAGGATAAGGGATCACTTCACTAGTTGGAATTTAGACAGATAGAAGACATAACCATGCATGCCCCCAAATATGGTGCCTTTATTTCTTTATAAGTGGAGGCAATTAGAGGCAAATTGGTTAAAAGTTGTAATTTAAGTTACCAGTTGACAATAAAAAAAAAGTAAAGCCCTGGAATTTACTTCCGACTGCTTACTTATTTTAAAACTATTTTGCCTTAGTTTTGGTTTTTATTTTTGTTTTAATGATAACTACCATATGTGACTGACATTCTCCAGGATCAAATTTCGTTGCTAATAAAGGACATGTTTTAATAATCCCAGATTTTGAATACTTGGGTTTACATCCTGTTGTTCTTCCAGTTGGTGGGAATTAGAGTTTAATGCTGGGGTCATGACAATCTCTTGATTTAGCATTAAAGCATGTGGTTGTACTTCAGGGAATATTGCTGAGCAGGGTGTTTGTTCTTTCCCGTCAATATATTGAATCCAAATGCTATGAATAATTTGGCATGTAAACTTTTTAATCCAGAAGTCATTGGTATAAATATTTACTTGAAAAAAACCCCAAACAAACAGCAGCCCCACCCTATTTGTCTCAGATAACTGGTCTTTGATTTTCTGGATTTGGGCATGCACTTAAAATCTCCAATTTGATCTTGCTTTTTCTAATTTGAAAATAATTTTTCTTCCTTGGTTTCTTTCTGTAAAACAAATGAAGTTTTCTGTAGTTACTGCAGCTCCTTTGCTGTCCCAGTTCTCTTAGCTCTTGCTGTCACAGTAACAGGTCTTTTTGCTGTACACAGTGAGACCAGCTAAATATTTGACCTCAGTGATATCTTCAGGAAACATTTTATTAACAGAGGAAAGGGGTTACTCTGCTACAGGTTAGCACATCCTTCTGCCTGTTCTGATATTATTGTAATATTATCATTATCTCATGCTCCTGGCAAACTGATTGGCCATAATGAGTGTTTGCTATGTTTTAAATATGTGGGCTGCTTTAAAAGCATTTATAATAGTAAGTTATTCCAACACGTATTAAGAAATTATTTATGCAGTCAGGATAGATGATAAAATAGAGAATGGTCCAACATTATGAGATTTCCTTGCAGTGTTTAGTTCAAAATTGATTTCAGGGTTTTTTTTTGTGTTGGTGCATGTACAGGATGCTTTAGAGGTGAGAGCTGTATGCTGTGCTGTGATCACTTCATCAGTTCTTTGTTTTTAATGTCCAAGTGCTTTTGTGGAACTCAATACCTTATCTTGGGGACTGGCCCACCTTATTTTGAAGATTTTAGGGTTTGTTCTTGTCAGGGATCATGTCTAATGCACTAAATGGAGCTTTTTCAAAAAGCAGCAAGAATTTCTCTAGTTTTAGAGAACTTTGGTAGCCTTTGTAGATATTTGTTCTGCGTAATCCTACTGACATTGGTAGCCAGTTGTTCAAGCTAAGGCTACAAGTATGGCTAAAACTCAGCCATATTAGTAGTGTAAATTTGGGTAATGCAGTAATGTACCATGCACATGATGATAATACCTATGTACTTCAGGTTTAACAAAAAGAAGGTAAGATCTAGAGTATTCTGTGGTCAATAACTTGTGTTGCGCATATGTCTCATCACCAGTATTGAAGCATCTTGATAAAATGATATCTAAAATTTGAAATTCTATTCATTTTAATAGATCACTTTATGAAAACAGCAAGAAAAATACAACTTTTGCAATTAATTTCCTTCTTTTGTTGTTATATATACTGCTTTAAGTATCTAAATGGAGCCTGATTTTTGTTCTTAAATTAGGGTGATTTAATGCTGAATTAGGGTGGCACGCGAAGTCTTCGGCCTTTTCTGTGAACAGTGTTTATAACTGGCAGGTGTTTATAACTGCAAGGTGGACTAGAAGAGCAAGTTAAATTCAGAGATTTACATGACTAGAAGTATTTTCTAGGTATTATGTGGAACACATTGAATTCACTGTGCAGTTTTTAAATCTGAAATAAACCAGATTTTATGTACAAAAAGCTTTATGCCTACTGGATTGACACAGGAGTGACTAAACAAGTCTGCTGTTTGATGAGCATGTGAAATAGTTTGTCGTCAAGCAATTCCAGTTTGACCAGCATCAGACATCTGTGTTGCCTTTGAATGATACTTTGTTCTAAATACAAGTGGGTATTACATGGGGTTTAATTTCACAAGCACTTGCCAACTATCTACTCAGGAGTAGATATCCGATCTCCACAGCATTGGTAACCTGTGATTAAATCTATGGCATTTGTGTTTCAGTTTATTTGTTTTTCATTATACAGGCAGAAAGTATTTCTTCTCTTCTGGAAACCATAAAAAGAATGCCATAGTCACATGAAGTATACTTCAAAATTAGGTAGAAAGGAGAGCAAGCTGTTTTACTTGTGTCAAGAGAAATAATAAAGGTTAATTTAGACCTTAGAAATTTAGTCTTCAGTAAAAAATAAGCTTTAAAAGGGTGCTGAATAGTGTGTAGGCTCACAAGAAATTCTGCTAGAGGTATAGAGGAATACTAATTTCAATAAAATAATGCATATTGTTGCAGTGTATTACTTAAGGCTTTGTAAGTCTTGAGAGAAACATTTCTGTCCTAAATGCAACTCTGCTTGTCCAGTTGTCAATTCAGGCCCATTTCAAGACAAACAGCATCATCTAGATATGATTTCAGGGAGCTTTTAGTTTCTGAAATGTAATTTTCTTGCCAGAGAACTGCATTATTTTGTAAAACTGACAAGTAAAAGGCATGCAGTACTACCTTGTTAGTACTACAAGTAACCTTATATATTATTATGGTGTTATACACTCAGTTCATTGGGTAACGCTTCTGTACAGCAGATTTCTGTTACCACTTTGTTAAATATTTTTATTCTTCACATACAGGAACATAGGAATCTGCCTTTCATGCGGGAATTGAGGTACCTGTTTGCACTTCTGGTTGGTTCAAAGCGAAAATATGTTGATCCATCAAGAGCAGTTGAAATCCTTAAAGATGCTTTTAAATCAAATGATTCTCAACAGGTAATTTCCATGTATTTTCAATCAAGTTTATGCATGTTTTCATATGAACGTATTGTATTAGGAAATACAATAGAAAACAGTGGACAACAGAATTTCAATATGTCCACAGAAAAGCAACTTCTAATTATCATAGTCTTTGAGCTTTTCCCACAATATTATGTGAGTTGTGGTTACTTTTATTAGAAAGATTAAAAAAAAAAATTCCAGACAACAGAACTATTTTATTCAATGCACTTTCTTCCTATTATTGTAGAAATTAACTAGTAGTTCAACATTCTTGCCTTTAGGATTTAGTTTAGCTTCTAAGTCTGGGGGTTTCTGAAAGAAAAAATACTCTTCTGATCTAACAGTACATCCAGGGCTGGTACAATCCTATTATACTGCTTGTTTAGATGGTGGTTTGGAGTACCTAAATATTCATATTCAGGATTATTACCCAAATCATAATGTGCATGCTCTGCTTTTTTTTGAGAAACATTTTGTTTCTTCAGATACTTTGTTTTCCCTCATGAGGTTATGTGGCTGAGGTGTTTTAATTGCAATGGCACACTGAATTTAGTGCTCGATGAAAGTAATATTAGTCACCACTTGTTAGATACCAAAGGGTTTGAACAATGGGATTCACGAGATGCCTTTGGACTAGGATGGTGTGAAAGCTGAGCCTGAGTAACAAGGATCACAGGACAGTGTCACTGCTGAGGAACACCAGAGCCACTCATAAAAAACGAATTGTGGCATAATCTTAGACATGGTGTGATTTTTGGAATGCTGGTGGAGGGGAAGGGATTTCTGCTAAACAGGTCTTGTAAGGTGACACTTCATTGTGTTCTGTTATATATGTGAACTGATCACTTTGTATTTTTTTAACAGCAAGACGTTAGTGAATTCACACACAAATTATTAGATTGGCTAGAAGATGCCTTCCAAATTAAAGCTGAAGAAGAGAGGTAAGATATTTTTCTAGCTCTGCATGTTGAACATTTGGATGAGAGAAAAGCAAACCAAATGACGAAAAATGCATTTCTCTGTATGGCTGAAAAAAATTTTGACTCTGTAGCTTGTTTTAGTTCAAGTGTGTTTTTTTCCATACATGTCAATACTTCTGGGTTTTTTCCAGGAACTGTCTTTTTTCACCTTCTTATTTCATGTTAGCAATCTAGCTCAATGAAGTCCGGAGTCTGTAAAGAGTAGAAATGTTTTGTAGATAATCAATTAGGCTTTTTTTAATTTGAATGCCATTTTGCTTTTTGGTCTTGTAGTTGAGATACTTCAAAACCTCCCTCCTCTTTCTCATCTCAGGAGTAAATACACATTGTTTGTATTAACAAGCATGTGGAAACTCTTTTGAATACATAACTTTTTCTAGGATGTTGCAAGAAGTAGTTTTATGAGGGTTTTGTACAGTTTAATTCAATTCATGAATTGAATCCAATTTGCATAGATTGTCCTAGAATGAAATATTTTGAAAAATAAGTTTTCAGAATATAATTTTCCTTGCAAATAACTGAATCTTTGTTATTAGGGGAAAGTACAAAAATAAATTAACAGTGAAATGGGCAACATTTCTATAATGAATTCAGAATAGCCTGTTCATGGTTTTATAAATCAAAGGTTGTAGCTTTGACTTTGATTTTTTTTTTTTGTGCGCTAACATGGTTCCTGTTTTTTTAGGGATGGAGAGAAACCAAAGAACCCAATGGTGGAGTTGTTTTATGGACGATTTCTAGCCGTAGGTGTACTTGAAGGTATGCATCAGAATTTATTTGGACTTCTCTGGTCATGTCTGTTCCGTGCTTGTCCAAGCACACAGGTGACCGATGCAGTTGTAGGATTTTAGCTACTTCTGCAGAAGCAGATGTGGACAACACGCATGCATACATTTGTCTGTGACAAATGGTTTGTCAAGTACGAGACTGAAGGGAAATGCAGTGAGCTGCAGGGATCCACAAAGACTGCTGCACTGAGAACATACACTCAGCTCCTGAAGGTTATGAAAACAGAAGCTGGGGTGAAATGCTGAGGGGAAAATGCTTGCCAGAAATTATGAGGGCGTTGTTACCGCTTACTAATGGTGTACAGAAGGCAAGATACTATATTTCACTGAGCTGTTCTCTCACGCTCTCTCTGATTCATTTAATGCAATTTAAAACTTCAGTATTGCATTTCCTTCTGCACAATTTCTCATACGGAAAACTCACCCTCCTAGAAGTACAGTTTGTTGGAAAACAAGTCAGTGGAAACCTGCTCAAGGGCAGTGTCGGAGAGGGCACTAAGGAGGAGGAGACTGTACAACAAGCTTCCCTTTATCTTATCTGTATGCAGTTAGTAGATCTGCAGAATTGTACTGTTCCCTATTTCCAAGAGGCTATGAAAGTATTTTTGAGTCATTTTAATGTTGGTGATTCTGCCCCCCATCCAAATGGATGATTTTTGCATTTGAATGAAGCAGGTAGTCTTCTAAGTGGCTTCCAGGTTGTTCTGTGACCTTGAACATGTTTCTAATGAGTTGTTGTCAGATTTCAGAACCATTCTGCAGATTTCTGGCTAGTAGTTAGCATTCTTGCTCCTTTACATTTGGCAACTTTCATCCCTGACATTCTCATTTTAACAGAGGAGATATGTAAAAAGCAAATAAATGGAAAGAAGAAACTAGGAGATGCAAGACTTGTTACTGACTTTGGGTTGAAATAAATTGAAATTCTAGGTTGAAACCACTTGTCCCCCATATTTCTCCTCACGTTTGCACTTACATCTTTATACACTGTTACCAAATTATAATCTTGTTTTCAGGACAGAAATCATGAGTGTTCTCTTTTGTGGTTTATTTTTGCAAAATGTACTTATACAAAGGGCTCTTTCATACCAGCAATTCCACTGAATTTGCTGATACAATATACATTTGTACTATTAAGCTTCTACCTGCAGGAGGAGGACTTTGATTTATATGTGTAAAACTTCTCATATGTCTGTGCTGCCAAGTAATTTTGAGTTTGCTTATTACCAAAAGATGCTAAAACAATATAAAAATTGGGCTAAAGAGGTACAGTAATTTTCAATTTGTTTGAGCAACATTTTTGCATAAATTGTCTTTGGACATATAATTAAATTGTTCAATAAGAAAATGTGAGCATCGTTCAGTAGACGAGGTCAATTGACCTAGGATTGATAGGGTTTTTTTCAAGGTAAATGTTTGTTTCTAAAACATCATCTGTTTAATTTTTCATGTGAAGGTAAAAAATTTGAAAACACAGAAATGTTTGGCCAGTATCCACTACAGGTTAATGGCTTTAAAGATCTGCATGAGTGCCTAGAAGCTGCAATGATTGAAGGAGAAATTGAATCTCTCCATTCAGAAAACTCTGCAAAGTCTGGCCAGGAGGTGAGTTAAGTGCTTCTGTGGACTTCTCTTGGGATGTTGTTGTAGTGCCCTTTATTTTTCTTTGGGTTTCATGTCTGATTTTTATGGTTCATGGCACCTGCTGTACTTATGGGAATCCCCATTGCCTGTAAAGGCTGAGCTGCTTTCTCTTTACACAGCTGTTCATGTTTCATCACAGTTATTTTAAAGATGTGAAATCTTAGGAGGTTTTTTTCTGCTTAGTTAAGGTATAATTTCTTCCTTGATGCCAATCTTTTGCAATAATGAAATTTTGCTTCCTTTAATCATATCATAGCGCCCATGGGGTATAATTGGGAAGAACACTGAAATCATCCTCCAGTCTGAAATTCTGGTGCCAGTTTTATGTTTTACAACAAATGTTTTATAGCATCCTTTTTACAATGAGCGTATTTCCTGGAAAATAAATTGAAGAAAACAAAATCTCATAAATTTCTTGGTACAATCCCAAATTTAGTTTCTTCATGCAAGGTGAAACCTTGTATGTACCTGCTACAAGAGCACAATTGTTCATCTGATGAGCTAAAGGATGTCTTGCAGTTAAAACCTATTTGTATTCATACATGAAATGTCAGTTCTGTTATAAATGCTTGACTAGAAATGTCAGACTTGGGTGTTGTGGTTTTTTTTTTTTTTTGGTTTTGAGGCTTTTTTAACTCGTAAAGCTGGGAAACAGCAGGATAGTGAAGTACATAAGCTTTGATTTCTGGGAAATTGTCAGCTTGGCTTCTTAGCTTGTGCAAATAGAAGTGAAATAGTCATATGAGAGATTGACAGTGGTGGAAAACAAAAAAAAAAAAGTAATGCAATAAGTCCTATTCTAGAAAAACATTGCTGCATAATTACCAGGGCCAAGTAAATTAATTATGTTTCCCTGAAATAATCCGTAGTGATATTGCTTCTTTTAGTAGCTATGTTTAAATATAATGCCTGAGAGATGTTACATTGCATTGGAAGGTTTGGAAGTACTAAAGAGCTCTGAATTTCTTGTAGCTTTAACGTGGTCTGTCTCATCTGATCCTCAAAGTAACATTCTGAGTTGTTTCCTTATTCCCACTGTTGCTTCTAGTGGGGTATTTAGCTTGTTCACTATTATTATTATTATTATTATTGTTATCATGATGCCTACAAGCCTCAGTCACAGAGCAGGGTGTCAGCGAGTAAGCTAATGTAGGAACAGAAAAAGGAGACATTCTCTGTCCTGAGGAATTTAAATCCTACTTCAAGAGAATTTTAGCCATGAGCACAGGAAGAAAAGGCTGTTTGCCAGGTATTGTATGAAAAGACTGTTCAAGACATTTGGCTGGATAGGAGAACTTGAAGTGAGCCTTGAGTCAAATGCCACATCTGGGCTATGGCATTGATGACAAATATGTGTCAGTGGTGTCTGCGCAATCAGAGAAACTTCAGGTGATGGTTGGACACCCAAAACTTGTTAAATGGGTAGACTGTGGTTGTTATGTTTGAGAATGAAGAGGAAAAAAAAGATCTCCAGTGCTGGAACTGGAGCTGGAATTGTATTGTAGTTGAGAAACAATGTATGTAAAAAAAGAAGTGAGGACTATGGATAGACCTCTACTGAGCAGTCAAAGTCAAATGGGATAAGATGATGATAACCGTGGTTAGAGAGGGACATGAGTAGAAACTTTAAGCTGTTAATATGGAGGAAATGTCAAACACTCGCTGATCCTGTTTCAGAGGGGCTCATCAGAAACTTTGAATGATATCAGGTGAATGAAAGGATCAGGAAGTTGAGTCTGAGAGAACTGTAGCAGGAAGAGCACTTGCTGACTGTAAACAGCCCTTTCGTGTGATTGAGGTTTTAAGAGAACAGAACAGTTGGCAAGGCAGGTAGGTTCAAGCATGAGCCGAGTTTCATGTGAGTGAGATAAATGTGAGTGGAACCAGCCTTTCTGCCTCCTCTGCTGGAACACAGATAGCAAAGCTCTGATGCCCCATGGGTAACAAATGGTCTGTGTTTACAGTGAAGAGAGAAGATGGGAACTCTGGAAAATTTATGCTGACCCACCCCCTAAAACCAATTTCTCTCACAGCTGTGTCAGACTGCAGATATTGTACCATTATTACTGAATTTCTGCTATTGGAAGGCATTAATGTTGGTGATTTATGGTTTTTTTTTTCATCCAGCACTGGTTCACAGAGCTTCCTCCTGTCTTAACTTTTGAGCTATCAAGATTTGAGTTTAATCAGGCTTTGGGGAGACCAGAGAAGATACACAACAAATTAGAATTTCCTCCAATTTTGTATCTAGACAGGTATGGTATAATATTATCAACAAAATCCTAGTGTGAACATAAAATAAATCTTGGGAGTTTTTTCAAGTTGATGATGTGTTTCATGCTCACTTAAATCACAATAAATTTATGTTCTTTTTATACAAGTTAGAGTTTTCACAGGTTTCATCTGTTTCAGAAAATACACACAGATAACAATTTAAGACATACTGCTGCTTTGTGTCAAAAACCTGCTTCTGCTTTCATTTATTGCTAGGTATTTGTGTACACAGGCAGTACTCTGAAATACTCTGAAAATACTCTGAAAAATCACACTGTTTATGGGTCCATTTGGGAAAGATGGCGACAATTTGGATATTTCATAGTGTTCCAGATACTCTTCAAACATGCAGTCAATTCTCAGCATGAGTGCATGCAGTTTCTCTATAGAGCAAAAATGCCAGGATAGCTTTCAGTTAGCTGCTGAATGTTGTTTGTGAACCTAAATAATGAAACGGGAGTATTGCTCTGTGGTTGCTACTTAGGCCACTTAATTTAGAATCTCTCTAATAGTAGCTTTCTAATACATGTTTGTCATCCATGATATGAACAGAGCTTTTGACACTGGGGAAAAAGCATCTTCTGAAAGTTGTGGAAGGGAAGGCTTATTTTCTTCTCAGTTCTGTTTTAATGCTGAGGTATGTTGTAGGTTCTAGAGGGTGTGGGCTTTTATTAGCACTAGGCACTAGGCTGATGGGGACAGACCTCAGCTTCTCCATTGGGATCCTATGGGCTGACGCTACTTTCTGAATTTCATGTTTTACAGGTATATGCACAAAAACAGAGAAATAACAAGAATTAAACGAGATGAAATCAAGAGACTCAAAGAGTACCTCACAGTTTTACAACAGAGATTAGAACGGTACTATAGATAACTGTGTAAATGCAAATAGTATTATGGGCTACATAGAATAACTCTTTGCAATTATACACTTTGTGTATAGTTATTTACTTGAGATTTCCTTTCTATATCTCTTCTTTTCCCCTTTCTTTGGAAGCTGTGTATAAGTGTTGTAATTCTGATTCATGAAACATGCTAGGAAAGGCTTGCTTTAATTAATTGCAGTCAACCAGAAAAAAATATTTTTTTTTCTTTTTTCTTTTTTTTTTTTTTTGTATCTGTGAGTCATGGCATTAATACGTTTTGTGGTTAACAGATATTTAAGCTATGGTTCTGGTCCTAAACGATTCCCCTTGGTAGATGTCCTGCAGTATGCCCTGGAGTTTGCCTCCAGCAAGCCGGTGTGCACGTCCCCCGTGGATGACCTGGGTGCCAGTGCCCCTGCCAGCGGCACACTGCCACCGCAGATCCCCCCAAGGTAAGGGCTGCCTCCTGCTCCCTGGGGCAGAAGCCAGAGCAAACCAGCCTCTGGGAGAGAAGGGAGCATGTTCAGCTGCTTTGTTCACCAGATCAATAAAACCAGGTGTCTCCTACGGGGGTTAGTGTAAAGTTTCTGCTCTTTTCTTTCAGCACGGCAGGCTTAAATAAACAAAAATGTTAATGACCTGAGTTTGTCTCATGCACTTACAAAAATATCTTCACAAGGAGATTACCATTTTGAAGCACAGCCCAATTCCATCTGCAGTTCTAAATAGACAGACGATCTGGTGAAGTCACTGATTCCCATGTGTATTGTTTAAGAATCTGAATTGGGCAGTGTGTATGTGCTGCATAGTGTCAGGGTTTCTGGTGTGCAGTTTCTCTTTACTTCTTGCCTGGGAGCTAAGCTCCTTTTCTGCCATGCAGTTTACATATCTTACCAAGTTTGTCAGGAGCCTAATAATCTGACTTCTTAAATGCAGAGTAGCTAAAGTACCAGAGACATAAATGTCCAATAATGTTGTTTTTCTCTCTATTTAAGCAAGTAACTCTGTATAAGAGATTGAGATGATGCCCAGCAGAAAAGGACCTGGGTGTGCTGGTCAGCAGTGGCTGAACATGAGCCAGCTGTGCCCAGGTGGCCAAGAGGGCCAATGGCACCTGGGCTGTATCAGCAATAGTGTGGCAGCAGGGCCAGGGCAGCGACTGTCCCCTGTGCTGGGCACTGCTGAGGCCACACCTCAAATCCTGTGTCCAGTTTTGGGCCCCTCACTGCCAGAAGGACATTGAGGTCCTGGAGCGTGTCCAGAGAAGGGCAATGGACCTGGGAAGTACAAGTGTGATGAGGAGCAGTTGAGGGAGCCTGGGGGGACTCAGCCTGGAGAAAAGGAGGCTCAAGGGAGACCTTATCACTCTCTACAACTGCCTGACAGGAGGGTGGAGCCAGGTGGGAGTTGGCTTCTTCTCCGAGTGACAGGACATGAAGAAACTGACTCAAGTTGCACTAGAGGAGGTTTAGATTGGATACTAAGAAACATTTCTTCACAGAAAGGGTTGTCAGAGGTTGGAACAGGCTGCTCAGGGCAGTGGTGGTGTCATCCCTGGAGGTATTTAAAATAAGTGTAGATGTGGCACTGAGGGGCGTGGTTTACTGGTGGACTTGGCAGCGCTGGGTTGGACTTGATCATCTTAGAAGTTTTCTCCAACCTAAATAGTTCTATGGTAATAGAGTATAACTTTGGATAAATTGAGTTTATAACAGTGTATAACATAGCTTTGTATATTGTATTTGGACAGTAGGGTTCTGTCTTCTGGGTCAGTCAAGACTGTTAAATTTGTCATTCAGAGAAGTGAAGTACATGAATCTAAAAAGACTTTAAAAAGATATCAGATGTCTTACTGATGTAATGCCAGCCGAAATAATGATGATTGATAAGAGAAGACAAACTTTTAAAAGTCACTATTGCTAGCATGAAATGCAATATCAAAAATAGTAGACTGTTCAAACTCCTGTATAGGAAGTTTGTTCTGTAGAAATGTAAGTATTGTGGCTTTTTTGTCCATCTGTAGAAGCACTATAGCATGTTATATGGAGTGACATTTCAGCTCTTAATGTTCTCAGAACTTTCTAAACTCCTGAAGGATCCCAGTTCCTCAGGCTCTATGATGATGCTGTACACAAAAATTCAGTGGCTTGCAAGGAAGATCTTCAGATTCCTGTTATGCAGTGTAATTATATATAGGTGATCTTTTTGATGGGAAGAAAAAAATCTGTAACAGGTCTTCATTTTTATTACCCTGCTGCTCTTGCAGAATTCTCCAAAGATGGCTGCTTTGCAGCTCGACTTAGAGTGGTTTGGAGCAAATTTAGATTGGTTGGTAGCACATTTCCAGTGTGCCATAAATATCAGAGGTCTCTTCATTTTTGCTGTTCAGCTAACTTAAGTTGTAGGTAGGACATTGGAAAAAGTATGTCTGCTAAGCATAAGACACATTAAGAAGTTATTAAACTGAGAGTTTGTGCTGATTGGATTTTATGGTCAGTGGGGCATAAGACAAATTGCTGTGATTTCTCTCTCTGCCATTTGGCTGTAAATGTTTCAAACCACAGTTATTTACATGTATGATGTGATTTGAAATTGTTCAGTAGTGTTTCAAATAAAGCAAACTCTGTTGTTGTGCTGATATGTAATATACCACAGAGCTTTCAGAATTTACGTGCTAATTCCATATTGCTATCGTAGTTACCTGTTCTGGCTTGAGCTGTAGGAAATTGTTACCTTTAAAACACCCATTTTCAGATGAAAAGCTTATTTTTATGGTGTAACTTTTAGTTTGTCTATGTGATGATTCAATTTTTATATTTCATGTTTTGAATGAATGCAGCACAATAGAGCAGCAGGGGCCTTCATCTTCAGATGTCCCAAGCACATCTCCTGTACAAAGATCAGTAATACATAAACCATTCACACAATCACGGATTCCCCCTGACCTGCCGATGCATCCAGCACCAAGGCACATCACGGAGGAGGAGCTGTCTGTCCTGGAGGGCTGTTTGCATCGCTGGAGGACTGAAGTAGAGAATGACACAAGAGGTAATGCCACACACTGGGGAATGCATTTGCTGTAGGAAAGGAATTGTGCAAGGGGGGGAAATCTTTCAAGCAAGAAGGTTTAGTGTTTGGCATATAGATAGATGTACCGCGTTTGCAATGCACCCCCGTCTGGCTTTTTGTGAGAGAAAATAAAGATGCAGCCATGTGCAATTATACAGCCTTGTGGAAGAGAGGTCTTTCTTCTCTTTGTCTTTCAGATTTACAAGAAAGTATATCTAGAATACATCGGACAATTGAATTGATGTACTCTGACAAAACAATGGTCCAAGTAAGTACGGCTTTGGCATGAGATAATTGAAAATAGATCCTTTTTGGCACTTTTAAAAAGTTCTTAGATGCTTGAAAACAGAGCAAGTATACAACAATTATGTAGTGTTTTGGGAAATTTAATTGGAAAGTTATAAAGGGTTTTACAAGCCCTTTAGTTGTGCACAGTCAGATGAAAGACAGCATTACAATATTTTACAGGTGACATGCTTGAATTCAAGCAACTGATGAAAAGCCCAAATGTGTTCTATCTCTGATCTGCTTTTTACCTAAATGTAGATTTGCACAACAAAATTTTCTTGCCCTGATTTGCCCATATTGCTCAGTGACCTTATGGCTTTAAGGTGGTGAAGCTTTAGACACAGGAAAGTACTATTTACTTTGCTGCTTAATGCCACTGTGTATTGCAACTTCCATGCTAATGCATGGAAATTCAAGGCTCCTGATTTTGATTTGTAGTTAATTCCAGTGAGTGGTTTTGTTGTTGTTGGCTTGGTTTTTTGTTGTTTGTTTTTTTTAAAACTCTGTCTAGATTTGGTATCAGTCACAACCTTGATTATTAATCTAAGGTGTCTTTTAGCAAATTCTCATTCTGTGTAATCTGACCAGTGTTTTTAGAATCTTTTACTGTGGAGCTCCTCTGCTGTTTCGTATGTTCACATACTCATGCTCTCTCACTCTGACAGGTTTTAAGGTTAAGGATTACTTTCTCTGTTACTTTCTGTTAGTAAAAAGAACTATTTTCATTCAAAGTAAGATCTGTTCAGCTTACAGTTTTCCTTGAGGTATGTTTTCATTTTGTACATGGCTTGTAGTAGTTCCTGGCAGCTGAACTCTGATGTTAAGGATTTCAGGCAGATTTGCCTAGATGACTTTCTTTAAGCTTGCTACTGGCAGGCACCTTTTTTTCCTTAATACTTATGTTATATCAAGAAGGCCACAGGTTACATGTCATCTAACAGTAAAATTAATTAATTTGGTAACTTGCATCCAAATAGTCCACCTGTGTTGGCTTAGGTGTTGCAGGAGGAAATACCTTTGGATAGCAAATATACTAGTCAGCTGTCATTACAAAAGAAAAAGGAGATTACGTAGTAAAACACTAAGCAGGTGCTGAACCCATCTGAAATCACAGGCTGGAAGGGAAGCTCCCCTTCTGCAGCTCAGCTTGTTTGTCCCTGTGGCTGTTCTGGCACAACAGGAAGGAGGCAGGTACACACAGCTGTCTACTTTTCCCTGCCTATCTCTGTCTCTGGGTGATTTGATAGCCGGGTATTGCCCCATTCCCTGGGAGCAGTTTCACACTATTGATGTTTCCCTCTGCACAATACAATTTCAGGATTGAAAGCTTTTCTCTTGCAAGTCAAGTTCTAGACACATAAAACTAGACACATTTTTAAGACGAATGTATAGTATTTGGAGGATGCTTCCTGGTGTATTTATGAACTATTTGAGAGGCTGTTTGCCTTCTCCTTTTGTCCTTTTTGATTCTAAGGAGACTACAATAGTCCTTAAAACCTTTGTCAAATTGTCATATGAAATACATTCCCAAAATCTTTATCATTTCATTCTCCTGAATGAATGTTTCATCAGCTGCTTATTTATTTCCTTCCTTCTGTGAACCTGCTGTTGGGAAAGAGACACAACTGTTTTTTCAGTGGGAGTTCATCTTGGATATAGCAGCTTCTGTATACCTGTTCTGTAGCTACATGTGATGGGGTTGGTGAGGCTCCATTCCTGGTTTACAAGTAGCAAGTGTAAACTAAGACGTTTAATGCCACCTGTGTTTGTGTTGCCTTGTACTATTGATTACTGTTGATATAATTGCTTATCACAAGAGATGCCTGTTGGCACTGAACTCACCTGTCCCCTGGTCACAGACTTCTGTGGGGAACCTTCCTGAAAGCTCAGTGGGGATGACTAACAGCTGTTTCTCCTGACTTGGAGGAGAGGGTGGGGACCCTCAAGCTGACCCAGTTAGCATGGTTTTAAGTAAAGCAATTTAAATTCAGTGGGGATTTTTAGTGCCTGATTTTAGGGCGAGAAAATTTTATTTTGTCAAAGTCTAAAGAGACACTTTTTTTTGAAATCAGGATCTGCATACATTTTTTGTGCATATACACAGGCTTGCAGTCATTTTAAGGAGGCTTTCACACTGGTTTAATAACAGATGTTAAAAACTCCAGAGCATTCAGATTTAAGGACTTGCCAGGATTTCTTCTGTGTATACTGCTTGTGTTTAGGAGATTTCGAGTGCAGTTTGGTCTCTGGGATGACAGGCTGTTTGATTCCAGCTGCTGTGCAGTCACTCAGCTTTACAGTTCAAGGGGAATTGCAAAATCTCCAGCACTTGCATATAGCATGGAAGAGAACAATCAGGTTAAATATAACTTCAAGGAGTTTCTCAAGTCACAGTTATGTGTGTATTTATGATTGGTGCAGTACCCAAACAGTATTTGCAAAAAATACCGAGTACACCTTGAGTTAAAGAGACTGTTTATCTTCAGTCCAGATGGTGACACCAGTACGAGCTGGTTTTGAGTTTCTCGTCCCAGCTGAGCTGTTGTCATTCAGGCACACGGTGCATAGCAGGGAAGCTCAGTTTTCCCTTTTATGTTGCATGTGCTATTCCAGCAGGTTAAAATGAGTCAATCACTGAGATGTTTTCAGAAGACTTGGAAGGAAGAACTCATTCATTCTGCTTTTCTCTCTCTCCTTCAGATTTCCAACTACTTAGGCAGAAACTAAGTTTCCCATTCTTCTTACTTGTTGGTTTACAAATGTAGCCTGGAATTCTTCTTACGCTGACCCTAGAAACTGCTGTCTTCCTTTGCCTCAGAAGAAGGAGAGGACCTCTTGAGGTCTTTCATAGTTTACTTAGCAGGACTTTTCCTGATACATTGAAAATACTGGAAAACAGTTGTATTCCTATTCCACTGTAGGAATTTTATTTTTGGGTAGCTGAAGTATTTACCTCACAGATATTAATTGAAATAAATTCTCTTACTGTCACACAGAAAACATTGAGTTTATTACCTTGAATTTGCATGTGCCTTTCCAGACTTTTTGACAGGTTTGCCAGGTTGGAACTGAAGCAAATCATAGGCAGTCAAGGCTGACTTATTTGAGGAGTTTTTTTGGTAGATACAATGAAGGTAGGAATATTAAGGAATTAAGAAAAGAGGATGCCTGTCAGTGAAGACAGCAGAGTAGACGTTAATGTTGTACACTGACTACTGTTTTTAAGATCTCCTGTAACTAGTAGTGGTAAGTAACATCATTCCAAGTCCTTATGCTTACTGAGTTGCTAGTTGTTTATTTTCCCTCTGTGTTGTGTTTTGAGCCTGATTAACTTTATTTCAGTTACTTCTATTTCATGTAGCAATTATTGCTGGCAGACAATAGGAACTAAATGCTGTCAAAGAAGGTTTGACATTTGTTGTATTTTCTGTTTTGTTTTTATAAGGTTCCTTATAGGTTGCATGCTGTGCTAGTTCATGAGGGTCAAGCGAATGCAGGACACTACTGGGCATATATTTATGACCACCACCAGAACAGATGGATGAAATATAACGATATTTCTGTGACAAAGTCAACTTGGGAGGAGTTGGAACGGGACTCTTTTGGTGGTTACAGGAATGCCAGTGCATATTGTTTAATGTATATCAATGACAAAGAGCAATACTTGATACAAGGTAATGTTACCGACATGGATTCTGCATGATATAGAATAACTAAATGCATTGGTGAAGCAAACTTCTTTCAGATGGGTTTCCAGATTTTTGAAATGTTTGTAATAATTATTGAAAGTTTTATTCCCGCCCCTAACTGTTGGATTGTTTTTGTGGGTGGAACAATTGCTGTTCAACCTCTAGATCAGTAAAGACAATGCCAATGTTTCAGCATTATTAAGGTAAAACAATAAACTGTTTGCTAATTTGTAAACATTTCAGGCAAGTGGTTGCAGAATTTTGGAGGGTTTATGTCAAGATTAGAAGAGAAATACGGAAATAGAGAAATGAGCCTTTTGACATTAAAATCCTCATGTAGCTGCTTTTTTTCCCTAAGCTTCAGGGCTCTGATGCACTCTACTGGAGCGTGGAAACTTGAAAGCTTATGCAGTAAATTCAAACGTGAATAACTTAGCCCTACCAACCACACATCAAACCTAACTAATACATGGATTGGGAATTTTGTTTCAGGTCATGTAGTCATATGCAGCTATAAGGCTTTGTATGGAAGTGTTTGAAGAGAGGACAGAGATCCCTTAGCACGAAGTTTTTGATAATGGCAGACAGAGACCTGTCTGTGAAAGTGTCCAGAGATTCAGTAATAGGTCATGCAAAATATTTGGGTTCCTGTTTTTTCATAGGGCAGAAGGCTCAAGCGCTCATTTGTTCAGTTTTCATACGAGAGCCAGTATTACCCCTGACATTGCTAGGTGGCCAGGTTGCTAGTGCACTTGCAGCCATAGGGTGCTTGGGCCCTGCAGGCTGCCTGTGCTGTTCCAGTTGAGTCAGGGCTGCTCACTGCGGGACGGTTACAGCTGGTGCATCCCCTGGGATCTGGGATACCCCTGCAGAGATTCTCAAAGCAAAAGGAATACTACTCAATTTAGCTGGTGTCCCTATCAGCTGACTTTCTGAGTTCCTGTAGGGCCACTCTCCTTCCCCTTTTCTCTTGGGAAGTTTAGTTGTGTCCAGCTCTCTGTGACAGTAATACAGTCAAGCAGTGGTGGGTGGTTTGTGACCATTCTCTGAATGTTCATGTAGAGGGCTCAACAGATAGTAAAACCAGTTAAAACTAATACAGTTTGGGGGGTTTGGTGTTACACTGTACATTTCTGGTAATTCACTTGAGGAAGTCTGTTGAACATACTTTCGTCTGTCCTATTCTTTCTTTTTCTGAAACTTACATTTCATGTTCCCACAGAGGAATTTAACAAAGAAACGGGGCAGATCCTTGTTGGAATGGACACGCTGCCTTCTGATCTAAGGGATTATGTCAAGGAAGACAACAAACGTTTTGAAAAAGAGCTTGAAGAGTGGGATGCAGAACTTGCTCAGAAAGCACATCAGGAGAAGTTGTTATCTCAGATACCCAGGGCACCAGCACCCTCACCTGCTCCAGGTTAGCTGCTTCCACCTGTTTGTAAAGGGAGTAGGACCAAAAATCACTGGGCATTGTATATATCATTTTACAACTTCACAAAGGAAGAAAAAGTTAATTTGTGTGATCTTGAATTACAGAATTGCAGCCATTTACTTGGCTAAGGTAACTGGACTTGAAGTTTAACCTGTTGGGGTGGTTTTTTTGCATTTCATTTTTTATTTAAAGAAAATAATTATTCATTGGTTCCTCTGCCTTTTCCCTCCCAGTTCTCCTGAGCTTCTTTTTTTTTTTTTTTCTGTAGAAGGCTGTTTAAGATAGGTCTCACCAGTCTGTTCTGAGGATTTGCAATTCCATAAATGATGTATTTCTTCTATTCAGGATGATTTAGTGTGGGACCTTCATTCACACTTTAAATTAGAACAGCATTTAGATCTGAAGAACAGAATAATTTATTTGGTGTGATGCAGTGAATCGATTTAACAATAGTAGGGCCTGCTTAAGAGATTACTGTGTGGAAATGAGGGTGTTAAAACTGTGGAAAAGATTCTGACCAGCAACTGTGAGGCCAATGCTTGTAGGAACCCAGCTAATAAGGACCACTGGCAATCGCTTTACAAAGCAGAGCTGCTTTGGCACTTAAAAACCTGCCAGGTTTTTGGTAACATCCACTTTTTGCAGTAGGCTCTATAGGTTATATGAAAGATGACATGATGGATTTGCTGTCCAGATGTTCTCACTGCTGTATTTGAGTCCTACAGATTGAGCATATATTTCTCATAACTACGTGTGACTGCAAAATGAGTGTAAGAAGTGCAGTGATTTAATGGCACTGCTTGTTTTGCAAGCACTGCGGAGAGTTACTTCATCGTTTTCTGTGTTTTGAGTTCACAAACACTTTGAGACTCGTGCTGTTTCTTTTGTTAGTGATGGACAGTACAAAATGAATGTTTTGTTTGTCTGCCAAAATTTGGTTTCATCACGTAACGAATATAAGACACTATTTATACTAATCAATTTATTGCTCTCAAGTGGAGGAGATGAGATTTCCCTTAAGGCAGAAAAATATAATGTGTTTATTATTTTACAAAGTAAAAATAAATCTTGCACTCAAGTGGCTGGAGGTCACTCCATATGTTGAGTCTGTATCCCACAGAAACTCCAGCTGGAATCTCATCTTTGTTCTCAGTCATCCCTGATGATTGATTGATGAACACCCCTCAGTCAAGAGCTTTAATGGGTCTATGGGCAGGACAGATCTATTGTTCCTAATACAAAATCAGGGATCCATTTATAGGGAAGTGTTTAAGATGACACGGGACACAGACTGGTGTAAAGTTGTATTTGTGAATTGTGTGACTTACCCTGCATTTTCTGTGTGGTTACCTTAGCTATGAGACAGTGATCCAAATAAAACTAATCGATTTAAAATTCATGCTTATGTTAACACACAAAATTGTTATCTTATTTCTGTCACTAAGTTCAAGCAGGAGAACCAGAGTATTTAGAGCAGCCATCAAGAATTGATATTTCAAAGCACTTAAAAGAAGATTCTGTACAAGCAATCAATAAAGCTTTAGCTGAACAAGAAGATAGAGGTCCAGAAGCTATAATGGATACGGTGAGGACATTTTGAAGCTTGAAATACTTCTTTTGCTTTTATTTTGCAAGTGAATATGATACAAAAAGGGTGTGAGTCTGGAAACTTTGAACTGAGAACTGCTTTATCTTCAGGGACTGTCCAAGACTGAAGTCCATCCAGAAAGTGTGTACAACGGTAATGGGTGTAGTGCAAAAAAAATACTATGATAGGTGTTCTCTATGGGATTAAAGTGCTTGTCAGGAGTACAGCATATTGTTCAAATTACAATCAGGTGTTTGTGCCCAACATCTGTTAAAAATGTTAGATGATCCCATGTATTTTTGAGAAGCAAACATTGACAGACCATGTAAAAGACTTGAAAAATACTGCTTTAGACATTCAGGTTTTTATCTGAGAAATATAAGAATATAACTGAGTTCCTTTGACAGACTTGTGGAAGTTAATGTATCTTTCAAAAATAAGGGGGTTTTCAACAGTATTCTGTAGTTTTAATGCAGATTCACAACTTGATGAAAATAATTTTTTGTGATTCATAGGATGCCTACATTAACTGAAAGTGTCTGTAATAATCAGTGTTGGATGTTCCTGTTTTCACTTTGTACAAAATATACTAAGAGGAGTGGGACATTAACTATTTTATGGGTTATTAATGAAACTAATACTTGACATTTTTTTCTTTCAGCAAATACTTTTTTGCTTCCCTATAAGTATGTAGATAAATGACAAATGTGTTTGCCACAAAACCAAGTGCCATTAAAGCAATATATACACCTGTCTTGGAACTATATCCATAAATATGAACTATATCCATCTGGTTTCCTTAGGCATCCCTAGTAACCACTGGAGATATAAACAGTTTGGATCTATGCAAAATGCTCCCTAAGGTCAGGTGTGAGCCCTCATTAAACAGAAGCTGTCTTAAAGATATCTTAAAGTCTTTGAAAATGACGTGATGGCTTGTTTGACACCCTGTTGACCTGCTGTGTTTTCCACCCTTCCTGTGGGTGTCAAGAAAGCAGGGAAGCATGCTTCCTCTGCTAAACTGAGCTCAAAGCTAACAGGGAAACTCATCTGACCCTGGATGAAAAAACTCTGCCACTAAAGGCTTAGGCTGCTGCATATTGGCCTTTTTTGAGTTCTCAGAACAGCTTAGTGGGAGGCTGTTTAATACGCGTTACTCCAGCTGAAGAGGTGGCTATGAAGATACCACAACACGTTATAAAATGTCTTTCGTAATGCTGTCCTCTTTCCAGGGTTTGTGGGCACCATCCCAGTGGGATGTGCAAGAATCTTGGACCTTTTTCCATGCATCAAGTGTTGTAGTTCAGGGTAATGACACTTGGCACAGTGGTCAGCCTTAGGACTTCACAAGACTGTGGCTGGGGAGCACCATGATCTGTTTAATGAGACAAAAGGGAAAAAAAAAAACAAAAAAAACTATGCAAACATTATTTAGAAACAAAAATACATCAGCTGTTAAAATGTAAAGTAAATTTCTAGTTAATCTGAAGGTACTCTGTTAATGTTTAAAAGCTGCTCTGTATATCCCCAAATTTCATTTGAGCAGAATTGTGCTTCCTTCTCAGTGTATAAGCATGCTTTCTAGTTATTCTACTTCCATCTGCATTCAGACATGCAGGCATATATTCCATTCATTCACTTTTTGTTTGTCCATTTCTAAAAGAAGGAAAGCCAGCATCAGCACATGTAACAGGACTGTAGGTTATTCACCACATTTTCATTTTGTCCATTTTCTGACTTTTGTCCTTTTTTTCTGCCCTCTGATTGCACAGTCTTCCTTTGTATTTGTACAGTGTTGGGTGTAAATAGATACTGAGTATGTTTTTGGAATCTTTGTTAAAAAGTGAGGCTATTGTTATAATTGCAGAACAAGCAGCATGGCACTTTGTGATTGCTTGGATTAGAGTCAAGGTTTAAGTTCTGCAAATGTTGTAAACTGCCTATTATTCAGTAATAGGAGCCAAGATTTGTCTCCATTGTTGTTTAAAACTTACTTTAATGTAGCAAGAATTTTAGTGACTACGTTAAACTTCTGATTTTCTGTTTAATTACTCTTCTAAAAAACAAACCAGTTGAATGCAATGCTCCTTTAAATATTCTTTAAAATATCTTGATTGTTAGAAGCTTTTTTTGTATTTTTTTTTTCTCCCAGAGCATCAGGGAGTTTTAGCTTTTAGCTTGTTTCTATCCTTTAGTGTGACTTCATCAGGTATTTCAGATAAGAAATATCTGACCTGGCCCTCTTCAAAGCCAGACTGGATGGGGCCCTGAGCAACCTGATCTAGGGGGTGGCATCTTTAGGACTAGATGATCTTTGATCTTCCTAAACTATTCTGTTATTTTATGATATACTTAGTAATTTTGGGGTGAACTGTACAAAAAATGGTGGTTCACAGACTCATCTTTTACCAAGTGCCTTAAATTTCTAATGGATATTAGAGTTACAATACTGGTATACTAACCTGTAAAGATAGAATTAGTGAATAAAGAACAAATGAGATCATTTTAGTAATTATGGCTTAATTTTAAAATGTATTGCTTAAAAAATTATAAATATCGCTTACATTTTCTAAATAGATACAATTTCTGAATTTTTTCAGAATTTCAGCAGTGCACATCATTGTACTAGATCAGCCTGTCAGTTTGCATCTCTCCGTAATTTTACTGTCTTTTCTGATGATTATGATGATTATTCTTTTTTTCCCCAAACACATACTGATAATGGTTTTCTTCTGCAGAGCTCTGATAATGCCCCAGCTCAAGCAGCTCCTACCCAGCGAGTGGTAGAGGTGGCGATCCCTGATGTAGGGACTTTTGTGATTGAGTCAGAGGAGGGGGGTTATGACGATGAGGTACCTCTGATTGCAGTTGTGTGCACCGCTCCTCCTCGGTGCTTTCTTGTGCTGCCTGATGAGAATTTTTGGCATGTTTGCACACTGTGACACCTAACAGACTTCTGCAAAACTAAATGCTTAGCGATTTGTGATCTTAACAATGTCATAGTTTGTCATGAAATATGAAAGGAAAGCACTACAAACTCTAATTGGGCACGCTTTGCATGGTACCATTTACACTGGAGGTGTATTTGTCTCTTCAGCTGTGGAGGTTGAATGTTTGTGTTAGGCCAGGTAGCCTTCAAAATGCTGGTGATAGACTGCACACTGCTGCATTATTTAAAAAGTGACCAGACACTGAGGGATGTTCTTAATGTTCGTGCTTTCTTGTCAGTCCAGTACAGCTAATGTTCAAGTCTGATCTCTTATTTGCCAAGATTAAGCTTTCCAGGCTTTGGGGATTAAATTAGCTGTGGAAATAACCTGAAACTGATGTGACTGGTAGAATTGACCCTTGCAAATCTTAAAAAAAAAAAAATGCAGACTCAGGGAGGTACACGTACCTGATACAACTTGAGGAATAATTGAGAGGCTCATTGTTATTCTGAGAGACATTAATTTTTGCTGCCCAGTTTCAGCAGTAGAAAGCAATGCTGCAGGTCATTGAACTGCCCTGCCTTGTCACTGCTTACTCTGTGTTTGTTTTGGTTGGGAATAGGTGCAGCCTGTATTCTCAGGGGTCTGAACATGGGTTCTTGGAGGGCTTTAGCTTCCCTAGGCAAATGGATATTTCAGGTCATTCTGCCCTGGAAGTGTGATCAGTTATAACTGGGAGTATGGGGTGGGGAATAAAATGGTTTAATTGACATCATCACACTGAGTTTAGCTTCTCACAGATGTCTCCAGCTTGAAAGAAATGAGGATTTAACCTCATATAATGACCTGCTTGTTTGTTTGTTTCTTTTTACTTTTGTCCCCATGCCATTGTCTTTCTAGAGGATAACTTTCTTGCCTATTTCCCTGTTCATTTTGTAAGTGTATTCACTTTTTTTAAATGTTGTTACGTGTGGGAGACTTGTGGGGAGTTTAAGGTCCTTCATCTTTTGTTGCTGTGCCAGCAATACCTTGGGCAGGGAGAGAGGGAGTGTTTTTCTTTGCTTACAGATAAAAAAGGAGAAAGGCTTTTCTGAGTAGCTTGGATGTATCAAACTGTGTGTAATGGATGTGAATAGCAGTGAGAGATGTTTTGTGTTTGGCTTGGTGTTTGTTAATTGTTTTGGGTTTGATGTTTAAGGAATTGTCTGCAGATGCTTTGGGGATTGATTGCATTTGCAGCAGTGAGTCTCTTATTTTGAAATATGCATAAAATACAGGTGGTATAGTTTACCATGGGTTTAGTGCAGTATATCTGAAGTGTGATTGGGTGATTTTTCTACTTGAATTTTTTTTTTTTTAATCTTTAGATGGCCATGGGTAGGAGTCATTCAGTGTGCAGTTTCTGCTCAGTACTAATGCTGAACTGTGCATGTTCCTTCCCTGGGAAGTTTGGTCCATGTAACTTTCTTGACACAGTTTTCCTACTTTTCTTTTGTTTAATTTTTTTGGTAAGATTCCTTTCATGTTGTTACTGTAAAACTATATATACACATGCCATTATTTGATTTGCAGAATATGCACACCAGATCTGTATTGAAATGTGCCATTTCGATGTATGCATGCATTAAGTTGCTTTATCATCTTGCATGAGACTAAAAGCATACTGAATTTAGTCATTAAAATATTAATCATTCAAAACTTTTACCTTAAATCCCCTGTGGCAGGTCATGCTGACCCCGAACATGCAAGGTATTATCATGGCTATAGGTAAAGCCAGGAATGTTTATGACAGGTGTGGGCCAGAAGCAGGGTTCTTTAAGGTACAACTAACATTTTCAACTTTTTCTCCTCTTCACTTTTCCTGGTAGATATGCTACTCCCTCTACCCCTTTCTGTATATAAAGTCTTTTCCAGCGTTTATACGTACCTCTGTATATTAGTCTCTCATTTAGATATTTCTCCCATTAAAAATAGACAGATATTTGCCCTGTTGATATCAGTAGCTCATGTACCTTTCTGCTTTTTAGCTTTTTAAAAATAGTAGTGAGTAACATAATAGTAACATGAAACCTAGATGTGTAATCATTAAAAATACATGTTTTTTTCCTCCTGTTAGTAATAAAACCCATGCCTTTGCTATACTATGGGATATCAGGGTTTTTTTACCCAGGGACTTTAGTGTTTAGTCGTTTGTTGTTTATTTCAAAGAGATGTTCTTGGTTTGTACTCCTTAAAATATTTTTAATAAATTTAAATTGCTTGCTTTGTGTAACTGCATGGGTGTCAATACTATTTACTTAAGCAGATTTTTATTACTGGGAATTAGATGTTAGGCTTTTTGCAGTGATTAGTCTTCACTGTGATACCAGATTTAAGAATGTGTTCATTTTCTTAAATACACAAACTTCTGAGCACTTCTAGCTCGTGGCCTTTTGAATTTTCAGGGTATTAGAAAGGGAATTGCTTTAGCATGATATAAAATGTAAAATCCTCTCAAATGTGATTTGGAGAGAGGAAAGAAGTTTCTTGCTTGTCATTGAGTAGCAGTCTGTTTTCTTCTTAATTGTTATGGTTTACTTCCACTAGAAGAAATTGTAAAAGCCACAAAACCCCCAAACAAACAATGAGCAAACAAACAAAAAAACCCTACCGTCACCAACAAAAAGTTCTGCAACCCCTTGTTAAGGAAATTGAAATCTCATGGGTTGGTTGGTTTGTCTGTTTGTGTGGGTGTTTGAAGTGGATACTTAGGGAAGGGTTATAATCATAGCACGTTTGCAGGGTTGTCTCTGTTAACTGTGCCTGATCTCAGGGAAGGGAGAGACATCTGCCACAGCCTCTGTTGAGTGAAATTGGGTTTGTTTGGGTTTCAGTGCTGGTTGCTTTTTTTTTTTTTTTTCAAATTTGTTAATGAAAATATGTCAATTGTTTTTTAAGTTGAAAAAAAATCCTTATTTGATGAAATCGCTTCTTACCAGAAACTTCAGTTATATCTAATTATATTTTTTAATATGAAGGGTGCTTTGATAATTTTAAAACAGAAAATTACTTCAAAATAAAATTATATTTAATGCTTCAGAGTTATCAAAACAATGCTCCATTGAAATGATTTTCAGTCTTTAATTTGAATGCTTAAACATTTAGGCTTCACGGGGGCAGAATGTCTTTGAGTGAGAAAATGTTTTGACATAAGTAGAAAACTTTCCTTACTCATTTTCTGCTGAATCGTGTTTGCAATAGCTTAGAAGAGGTGAAACATGGTTCATTTTGAAGGAATACATTAGTATGAATGGATGAAGATGAAGTGGTCCTTTTTAGGAACAAAATTTTTGTTTTGGGATGCATCGAATTAAATCTCCTGTTTTCCCATAACTTACTGTAAAAGCTTCTATGATATCTTTTAATACTGTTACTGTGTTCCTTCATGTAGGTTGGTTTTTTTTTTAATCAGTGTTTTCAGAAAAGTGAGGGGTGGGGGGCCTATACCTTTGTTTTAATTTAACTCAGGTGAAACCCTTTTGTGTGGGTCATTGTTACATTGCCAAGGTTTCACTCTCCCTCTAGATCTCAGGTTTAAGACATGACTAACATTTAGCTATTTCTTGGTCAGTGATCTCTTCAAATCATTGTTCTTGAACCTTTATAGGCAACTTCTTGCAGAATGTTGCCCATAAGATCTTTATATAATATCCTCAGTGAGAAAATGAAGGAATATAATACTTTTTTCTACTGTCCCTTTTTCCTGTATTCTGTGTAGAGAAATAGTGTTCTTATTTCATTTTGCTTAAGATTTCTGAATCTGTAGAATATCACATTATCTTAAAAATTAATATAAAAATATAGGGTTTGTGTTGCATTTTTCCTACTTCTAAGGAATTATATGAAAAATTAAATGTCTGATAGCAGCTTATTTTTGTTTCCTCAATAAACACGGTTTAATTGTTAGCCACGTGGACTTTCTAATGGTAGAACTTAGAATGTAAGATAATAGAAACTCTGTGGCTTTTGGCATTTATAATGTTGTCCTAAACATCCTTTTTAATGGTAATGCATATCATGAGTATTTCAAGATATTGATGCAGAACATTCTCCTAAGTTTTAAAGGTCTCCACGTGCTTTATGTTTATACCTGTATGATTATTATCCTACATGTTTAGTCCTGAAACAAAATGTGTTATTAGCAGGGGATGGAAGCCCAAATTTCTGATAGCTAAACATCAGGTATTGCAGCATAAAGGCATTTGAAATATTGAACAGGGTTGTTTTTTTTTTTCCTGACTGCTTTGGTGCTTTATTTTGTGCATACGTTGTATTGAAACTATGCTCATGCATTAGCAAACCATCTGATCACCTCCCTGTTTTCAGAGGGAATTTATGGAACATTTAACATGTTAACATTTGTCACCATTTTTCTAATTCTTTTTCTTGTTGCTCTTGTTTATGCTGTATAGTTTCAGTGAATAAAATCTAATGAACATATCAAATTACGTTCATTAAAACCTAATGTGCTGGCAAAGCTGGAAAAGTAAATGCTTCTGATGACCTCTAAAATTTATCTCAAATATTCATTGAGGGCTGCATCCTGCCCTATAGGGCAATACTGTTCATATTGAATTATTATTTTCTTTAGAAATCCTATCGTTTGTTTTTCATTGAAAGACATATTTCATTCCCACTTGTTATTTTCCAAATCATACATGTTCACTAGACTTTCTGTAGGATATTTTTTATTCATGTCTTTGCATTTAACCATGTATTAGAGTTACTTTTTTTACCTTATGAGACTTCAGAAAATTTCTTTAGGTCAAGTGTCTGAAATCTTATACTTGTCTTGAGCTTAAAGAAACCTCTCTAAGGACTGGATAAATCTCCTCTCAGAGACATAGCACAGGATTGGAACTACTTTTGATGGGAAGGTTTACTTGGGATTTTGTCAGGCTTGACAAGGGAGATAAAAGTACCAACTTGACAATTTATCTGTGGTTTTCTGTTTGTTTGCTTTTTTAAAAACATAGTTTAGAATTCTTAGAAGGGTGGTCTGTGGAACTGTTAAAAAATTTTGTAGGCAAAATGGAACGGGATGCAAATTGTCTTGTGTCTGTGATGTTTGAGTTAGAAGCCAGAAGGAATAATGTCTAATTTTTTAAATTATGTAGGCAATTAAATTGGAATACACACGTCTGCTAAAATTAGCCCAGGAAGATCCACCACCTGAATGTGATTATCGTTTGCGTCATGCAATTGTTTACTTCATCCAAAACCAGGCGCCAAAGAAGATAATTGAGAGAACATTACTGGAGCAGTTTGGAGATCACAATCTCAGCTTTGATGAAAGGTAATAAGATCTGCACATCTCATTTCCTGTGTTCATGAATGTTCTCTGATGTGTGGAAACACCCCTTCATATCTGGCTGGTGTGTTTGGCTTTATCTCCTAGTTAATAGCTTGCGAGTTTACTTTGTAAAACAAATCATCGTTGTAAAAATCCCTGTTAAAAGAGTAATCAAGAAGTTGAGTTTCTACTCATCTAAAATAAGTAGAAATGCTCAGTGTTGTTCATAATTTTGCACGTAGATTTCTGTATCTTCTTTCACTGCGTTTTCTCACTGCCCTGAAAGCCAGCAGTAGACAGCTGGGTGAGTGACTGACTTGAGAGCAAGACAATGTCTCTCTTCCACTCAAAATTCCATCTACTTACTTATATAAATAGGTAAATTAAAAGTTGGAAAACAGTATTATTTCTGTGTAGGGAATAATCTTCTAAATTTCTGCAAAGTGTCAGGGAGTTTCAAGCTATCTGAAATTTAAAATTAAAAGAAAGACTGAGCAATGTGGCAATTTAGCAAAATAAAAGAAGTAATCCTTTAAATAGTGCAGGCCTCCATCACACATTCTTCAAAAGTATGCCCTCTCCTGCTGATTATACCATGCATAATAAAATGTACATTTTCTGCAGCATTTTTGTACTGGTGTGCATACGGCTGTAGCTCATAATGCTAGAGGCTTCTGTCTTTGTAAGGATAATATCCTCTGTGAATTTCCAGTAATATTTCTTTTTTTTTTTTTTGCTTTTTGTAAGGTGCCGTAACATCATGAAGGTTGCCCAAGCCAAACTTGAAATGATAAAGCCAGATGAAGTAAACATGGAGGAATATGAGGTCAGTATTTCTTATGCTTTAAATTAAGTTGTAATGTGAAATAGTTATCAGTAAAGCTGAATTTTGTCTTCACAAATTTCTTGTCTCAGACTGAGAAGTTAAAACTGGTTATTTATTTAAAGACCCTTTATTTGTCCAAAGGCTGCTCTTGAGCTAAAGCTGTTTTTTCCACATCTGTAATTCCAGTGTTTGAGCCATAAATAATTGTCAGGTTGGAGTCTGTCCTTACTTTGTTAACAACTCTTGACGTCACTAAGAATATTTTGTAATTTATCACCCCATGAGCCACATGTCCTTCTCAGCAGACACAGCTGGCAGGGAAGGAGGAGAGTGGTCTGTGCCCAGCCTTGCTCCTCTTGAGAGCTGTGTAGCAGGCACAGTCCCATTTGTGCTTTTCCTCCAGCTGTCTCTGCACCCATTCCCATTTTCTTATGAGCAGCAAATTCTTTTCTTTGTCAAGGCCATGCATAACCAGCTTATGCATTTAATTTTTTCTCCTGTGTTGTTTAGAAAAGCTTGGAGGGAAAGTCAGAATGAATCTTGGACATTAAGTAATCATGACTAATAGTTGCTAAAATAATTCATCTCACATTTAAAGCTAAGCCTGTAGCTGGTTTTCCAGCATCAGTTTCAAGTCTGAGTAATACTGGTCATTAAGACCTCTTAACAGTGGGTATTTATGTCCTGGGCAGATCCCAGTGCACCACCTGTACCTCCTTGTTGTGCTCCTAGGTCCAAACAACTTGATCAGGAGGATAATGAGAGTGATCTTTCCCTCACAAATCCAGTGACAAATATTCTAATTGCCACTTCTCATTACCAGGGTTAGGACCTACAGTAGATGCTACTGCATTACAGTGTCCCTCCCTAGTCACTGATAGGGAAGGACCCTCAGAGTGGCATTTTGGTTGCATTTTCTTGGCTGTGCAGGGCTCAGTGTTTTACCGTTTTCTGAATGATGCTGCACAGAGAGAACAACCAATTCTGGACTTAGCTCTGAGAGTGGGGAGTGTGGGTATCTTCTGTTCTGCAGAAAAGTGCCCTTTTTTAGCTTCTGCAATAGGTAGTTGGGGTTTCTCCATGGATTGTGTCAGTCTGGTATAGTGAGTTGGTATTTTATGGATGCTTTCTCAAGCTCTTTCTGTTGAATCTGCAAGTGGCTGTGTCTTACAGTGTGCTGTCCCCTATTTTATCTTTAATGCACAATTGAAAGTCAGCAACTAACCCTCTGTAGAGAAAGTGCCTTTCTCAGCTGGAGCATTTACCTGTAAAGTGAACCAGGAGTCACTTTGTATAAATGGTGATGCAGTAAGATAAATGTTCTGCTCCAGCACCGTCTCATCTGAGTTGCATTTGGGATTTTTTAGCACTTCCCATGTAAAGTGTTCAGGCTTTTTCTGTGTCATTCCTGTATTGAAAATTAAGCTTAATATCTGGCATTTGAAAAAGCTTCCCAGCACTTTCTGAGTAATGTAGGGAAGAAAAAACAAGGTCTTGTATAATTTTACCTGTGGTTCTCCAAAGATGCTTTGTGTTCTTTTCAAATGGTAATAGGTTCTGCAATAATCTCATCTAGAAATGTTTAAGACATTAAAGAAGTTTCTTTTTATTGAGGGAGGGTGAATCCAGGTGGGCTTTTCACATATGCAAGCCTACTGGTGTCCTAGCACTTACTGTGACTATTGGACACTAAATTTAAGAGGAGGGGGGTGTGTGTTTAAAAAAATAAATTATATTTCATTTTTGTGGATGAAGTTCTATTTACCCTTTCTTACATGCAGAGATGGCATCAAGACTATAGACATTTCAGGGAAACAACCATGTTTCTCATGGTAGGATTGGAGTTTTTCCAAAAAAAGAGGTAAGTGGTAGTATAGAACTCAAATGTAGTAGAATGATGTAAAGGCAAAATGTAATATTGATAAGTAAAGCTATTTTTTAAATTAAGAAGTGTTTAATGTATTTTTCATTTCAGTAAAGCATTTATTCAGTCTACTGATGTCTTCAGTCTTGCATCGTCCTATTCTTAATTTCCATTTCCAATCTCTTACCAAGCCATGGGTTCTTTTCAGAGCACCCTCCACATGCACCCTTATTCTTCCTTCTCGTCTACTCTTGAGTGCTCTGGGTATCCCTCAGCTGTAAAAATCCTCCTTCTCTGGCACCACCTGTTCACATACATTTATCTGCTTTTATCACCAGACACAATTAGTCAAGCCCCTGTCTTATCTGCCTTTTGACTGGGTCATCCCACTGAAGCAGTTTTACCTTCTGCATAAGTCTGAGCCAAAACTCCTCCTATGGTGGGCTCTAAAGGTCAGGAAAACAGAACATATTTGAGAAAAACTATCATGCATAGCTGTCATCGTTGTAGCTGATTGTCCTTAACTCCATGGTGATTCATTCCCTTCTCTTTTTGAACCGAGTCAGAAATCGTGGCTGTATAAAATAGGTGACATTTATGTACTTAATTCAAAACAGCTCAGATTTATTCTGATCTACATATGCAACAAGGATGGTGATTACAGTATAAATTTAGTCAATCACTGATTTTTCATGTATAAAACAATAGGTAGGGAAATGTATAGTGGGAATCAAATTTAATTCTTTGTCTCTTTGTTGTGTAGTAAATTGCTTCAAATTTCTCTTTCTTGTCTTGTATCCTCCCAAAAAAGAAAGGCCCCAAACAATACAGAAAAATTGATTGCAAAAGACACAGCCTTGCCTTTGTGACAAGATATGTCTTTTTATACTGGCTAACACAATGAGCCCAGAGTCTTGGGCTGTCTGTGGCTTACCACCATGTAATAAACAGTACATTTATTAATAATCTAAATTGAAATATGCTACACTATTGGTCTTAAACAGTTTATGTACAAAGGTTAGTCAGAAGATTGCCTCGCTTATTTGAAAAATAAACACTCTGGTGTTGCTTCATCCCTTAAAGAGGCAGAAATGTCACAGGCATTGGTGTGGTTTATAGGAACCCCTGTGCTTCATGCACTCTCTAAGCTTGCAGGCAGGGGTGAAACGTCTTCAATTTCCTTGGCACTGGGACTCCAGAGTGGCACCTTCAATTGTAACATACCAGTGTTTCTTCTTGCCGTAACATATTCTGATTATGCTGTGGAGGAGAAAGGGAAGCACAGGTTTCTGCTATGTGCTAAACAAAGTTCTCCATTATTTACAATAACTTGGAGAATTAGGGTGAGATGTTTGTTACAAAACATCTTCATAATTTAGAAAACAAGCCTATGATCACCAATCTTATACTCTAATATGGGTTAGAAATATGAGTACAATTTCAGAAGTGCTTGATACAAAGATGGTAGGACTAAAGTATAGTTAGTGGATGAGTGAGGATCTGGGTATCCAGTGACCTGCTCCAAAGGCATCTTGTGCAAATACGTACCTGTGTTTCAGCTTCACATTCCCAGAGGACTCAGAGATTTACTGAGGTTCCCGCCTTGCACACTTGAGAGAGCAATGGTACCATCCTTATGCTGGAAACGAGACTCAACTGCTGATCCCTGTCAGTTCCTTTAACACTGAAATCATAAAAACATAACTTTAAAAATATTTATGAAAGAATAGACTTTCATAATAGAAACAGGATCTTCATTAGTAGAACTATTTTGAGGCTTTTTTTGCCTGCAAACCCACCTCTCTGTTGACCGACTTTCCTTAGCTTCAATAACACTAAGTGATAACCTAGCAGCACTCAATGTCTTGATGGAGCCAAAAGTCGACCTTTATTCAAGCAGTCTCTGATTTCTTTAATTGTATTGTGTTGAACAAACACAAAAATCAACATTAAAGTAGTTTGGTGTATCTTTTTCATGCCTACTTTCAGTGGTCACTTGTGATCCGTGATGGTGGATGACAAGGCCCGCTTTTCACTGCAGGTGGAAAATTAAGGGGACTTTCAGGCAGATCTCCTGTGACTGTAGTGTGGAGCAGGAACCTGCTCTGGCTGAGATGAACCCAGCCAACTAATGAGCCTTGGTAGGAGTTTTGCCTGCAGCTCACTCTTGTGGCAGCAACTTAAAAGTGAACAAACTGTAGGTTTTGCCAGTTGCCTTTTAAGTTTCTTAGAAAGCCAATACAGCTTTCTGTTTGGACTGAAGTGCCTTTTTCAAAGCAGTGCTAAAATTTTGCCATTCTGTGCTTTCTGCATCTTTTCCAAAGCCTCAACCCAGTGAGCTCCAGAATTTTGTGAGCAGCTTCTTAGGCTTAGGCTGCACAGGCTTGAACTTATGTGCAGTTCAGGTGTGAGAAGGCAGAAAGCCAGCCATATGCTGGGCTGCATCCAAAGCCCCCGTGGGCAGCAGGGCAGGGAGGGGATTCTGCCCCTCTGCCCCCTCTGCTGAGACCCCACCTGCAGTGCTGCATCCAGCCCTGGGCTCCCAGCACAGCAAGGACAGGGACCTGCTGGAGCCAGGCCAGAGGAGAACAACAAGGTGATCAGAGGGATGGAGCACCTACACAATTAAGACAGGATGAGAAAGTTGGGGCTGTTCAGCCTGAAGGAAGAGAAGGTTGTGTGGAAACTTGAAAACAACCTTTGAGTATCTGAAAGGAGCCTACAATAAAGACAGAGACTTTTTACAAGAACATGGAGTGACAGGACAAGGCAGAATGGCTTCAAACTGACAGAGAGGAGGTTTGGATTAACTATCAGGAAGAAATTCTTTACAATGAGGGTGGTGAGGAACTGGACCAGGATGCCCAAAGCTGTGGAGGCTCCACCCCTGGAAGTGTTCAAGGCCAGGCTGCATGGGCTCTGAGCAACCTGGTGTAGTGGAAGGTGCCCCTGGCCATGTCACAGGGGTTGGAACCAAATGACCTTCAAGGTTCCCTTCCAGCCCAAGCCACCCTATGATTGGGATCTGACACCTACAGATCTGTTTGCTAATTTAAACTATAGTCCTGTTCCTCAGACCCAAGACATGTAAGGAGTCTGAGCTTGGATGTACAATCATGATAATCTAAAATAACTTACCTTGCTGTTAAATGGCACCACAGTTGTTTCAGGAAAGGGTCACGCACAAGTGAGGGAAGGAGCAAGAAGAGAGTGACTGGAAATAAGGCCACTGCCACCACTGAATTTTAATTTGCATCAACAGAACTGTTGACACTGCTGCTTCATCCTGCAGTTTCACAAATAACTGAACTAAGAAGGGAAGGAGAAGGTCCTCCTCCTCTGGCTTTACAGCCAGCAGTTTCAGTTCTTGCAATCATCTTTTCTTGCCCTTTCCTGCTACATTAAGTTTTCAACTGTCTGGTCAGTTTTATTGGTGACCAGTGGTATGAAGAGCTTTCATGGGTAGGAGAAATGGACTTGAGGAGAGGGTAATAGGACTACTTTTTAAATGAAAGTGTAGTTTTTTATTTTTAGGACAAAATGTTGGTGAACTGTAACTCTACTTCTACTACTTAAGCAATAAATATTTCTGATTGCAGGGACTATGAGCAGATCTCATGGTGGAAAACATAACTTCCAGTAGATTCTGAAATTGTAATGTTGGGATTCATCTTGTTCTTCTAAACAGGGGTATTAGAAGGTCAAGCTTTAAGGAACCATTGCTGTTTCAAGTAGCCTTTTCCCTTATGTTTATATTGTCTCATTGGGAGGTATTACCTTAAGTTTTTTACTTTGGAAAACTCTTGACCTGTATGCAGGTATGCTCTGTGTGCACACATAATTTTTAGCCCTTTTCCGTAGCTTGGTAATTTGGTTTTGGTAGTTTCAACTTGATCCATGAGCTCATACTCTCATCAGGAGTGAGTGTGTGCACAATTTCATGTTCCTTTAACCACTCTCTTAGGAAATTTATCTTCCTTGATTTTTTTTTTTTAATTTGAATAAAAATGAGATATCAAACTGCCTGTTCTTAGGGTAGCTACCTGAACTGCTTTCAGTGCTTGTCTGTTGTAACTGGGTCTCTGTAAATCAGAGAATTAACCATTTCAGGTGTTTGCAGGGGATGGTGTGCAGCAGTGTGAGGGGAGATTATTCATCTGTGCGGGAAGGGATCTCTGTCAATTATTATCTGATAGGTTCTTGGGTCCTCTCTTATTCCTTTTCTACCAATTAGCCTTTAGCATTTATCTTCTGCATTCAGATTAAAGACAGAAATATCAACAGTCTAACAGCACTTCTGCTTTTGAAATGCTGTGATGGCCTCTTCCATCACGTAAGATTTCAAGTAACTTGGAAGAACTTCGAGTTAGTGAAGCTTAAAAATTCACAGTTTTTGTTTCAGAAATAAGGTGACAGCTTTAAATCTTACTTGCTGAGGTGTAGAATGCTATCAAGATATTAATGGCAACAGAAGCTCAAACCCAACGTGACATAAATGCACTCAGGAAAAACTAAGTTTTTATGGATACTCAAGGCCAATCTAAAGCTGGTTTTGAAGTGACTGAAATGATACCCATTGGTTTCAGTGAGCTTTGGATCAGACTTTGTGTGCAGTGTCCTAACCTAATAATAAAATAATTTGTTCTAATGTGTGTAAAAGACAAAATTGTATGGTTTAAAAAAACATTATGAAGAGATTGGTGGGGAGGGGTGGACTTGCTGTCCAGCAAGTGGAATTGCGTGTCCTTTGAGGAACACAGTAGTTACCTTGAAGCAAGTGGTATGTGGATGTTGCATCTAATACTTTTGTTTCTTCACTTCAGCTACATGGAAGCCTTGCTCTACCTTATCTATGCTTACCAGAATAACAAAGAACTCTTGTCCAAAGGTCCGTACAGAGGGCACGACGAAGAGCTGATATCTCACTACAGGCGAGAGTGTTTGCTAGTAAGTGAAGGGGGATGTATATGTCTCAAAAAGTTGAGTATGCTGCATAGCTTTAGTAAAATTAATTACTAGAAAAGTGTTGCCATCATGTACAGCAAACTCAAAACCTCCCTCCGTTAGCGATTTAATACTGAAGCTTGTAAGGGAAAAAAAGGAAAAGTAAAAAAGAAAACATTATTCCCTTCCCCCCACTTTTTTTTTTTAATAGCCAATTATTTTGTTTATGATTATAAATAGCCTGCTCACTGCCATCATGTCTGGGCTAGGCAGGAGCGGTGGCACACCAGCTGCCATGGTGTGACAGGGAGACAAATATTGGGAAAGGCATCAGCAATGATGCCTTGCCTGAAACAAGGGAGTTTTTCCTTGTTATGTCACTTTTAACAATAGTGAAAAAATAAAAGCAGGTGATGGAATCTCAGTCTTAACAAAACAGCTGCAAAATTGGAGTTGGCAGGTATGAAATGAAGTGGCTTGAGGAACAGCACAAGTTCAAGTGGATTAGCAGAGCATATGCATCATGCCATAAATGTTAAAACACAGCTATGGTTAATACAAATTATCAGGTAATTCTGTCGGAAGACTGTGCTTTAAAACAAACTTGATAATGATGCATGGTAGACTGTGAAATGCTGTGTACTTAAAGGCTTTCCTTTTTTGTGGTGGTTTCTGAAGAAACTAAACGAACATGCTGCAGCACTGTTTGAATCGGGAGATGATCAGGAAGTAAATAATGGCCTGATCATTATGAACGAGCTTATTGTCCCGTGTTTGCCATTACTACTGGTGGATGAAATGGAAGAGAAAGATATTGTCGCTGTGGAAGATATGAGAAACCGTTGGTGTTCCTATCTTGGACAAGAAATGGAACGTAAGTCATTTATTACTAAGGTAAAAGGCCCTTGTGCACCTTTTTTATAAGTATGATGTTTTCAGCATATGGAATTAAACCTGTATCTTTTGTGCCTTGGTAATGCTTTTTGAGCTACCCTGACTTTTGAATAATCCTATACACAGTTAAATAAAAAGCTTTTCTATATGTTGCACTGGGGTATCAGGCTATAAAGGAAACACACTTTTTGAACGGAAAAACATTAGTGTCGTTAGACCATCTAAAGGGACATTTAAATCAGTATATTACTAGGAACTGGTATGTCCTGGTTATTGTTGGTAGGTCTAAAGAATCTGAATTATTCCAAGTGAAACTCCTCCTCTTCCACTCCTCCTCTTTAAAAAAAAAAAGTCAACATTGGGCAGAAAAAGGACAATTCCACATGTGGACATAAATGCTTATGTTTGTTCTTCTGGTTTGATTTGCAGCCAACTTGCAAGAAAAACTGACAGATTTCCTGCCAAAACTGCTAGATTGTTCTACAGAGATTAAAGGTTTCAATGACCCGCCAAAGTTACCCTCCTACTCCACACATGAACTGTGTGAAAGATACGCCCGAATCATGTTGTCACTCAGTCGAACTCCAGCCGATGGAAGATAAATTCTGCAGACCTTCCTAAGCACATTGTATAAACTTTTTTAGTTCTTAAACCTTGCCTTCCTGTCACAGGGTTTGCTTGTTGCTGCTATAGTTTTTAACTTTTTTATTTTAATAACTGCAAAAGAGAAATGACTGTACAAACTTTAGCCAGACTGCAAACGATTAAAGCTGAGAATCGCATGGCGCTCAGTCGTTTCAACCAGAATTGATGCAACATGCAAGTCTGATCATTATGGCAAAACTGCTTTTTTGCCATTTATCTGTTACAGTATTACTTTGCTTTTATCTTAAGATCCTTTACTTTATCAACAGCTGTCTGGATCATTTGTGACTGCAACTACTTTAAGTGTCCAGTGCTGTGTAAATACATGGTACTTGGTAGCTTGTAAATGAAAAGAAAGAATAAAGTTTTATTTATGGCTACTTCTGTGTTTGCAAGCAGATACCTTGTATATTATTGTAAAATACGGGTATTTTTAGAAGAGATACAGTATATTGATGGGTTACTCAATTTTATAGACAAGGTTCTTCAGGATTTATGGCCAGTTTCCTTTCAGGTAGTCGGAGATTACTGTATGTGAATATACTGAAAAACTGTCACAGTATTATACACAATGGTGTTTTGTATATTCTTCACTGGTCTGTATGATACTGCACCTGAGCACTTTAGTGTGCGTGTGAATGGCCATGCCAAGTCTTTTCTAATAGTAGGGACTGGCTTCTGAAGCAAAACAATATGGGCACCTTCCTTCTATTCTTAGAAAAAAAATTGAAGTAAAAAAATTAAAAGTATTTTCAGTATAAATATATTGCACCCTCCGAGCAAAATTTCTAAAAATTGATTTAAGTAGAGAAAATAAAAGATTTTAAAAATTTGAATTCATGAAGCTTAAGGATTAATCCATTTTTAATTGGTATTTTAGTCATGTAAGTGACCAGAAATAAAATCTTAATATTAATTCTTTACTTGAAATGGGTTGCTATTGTTGCAACAAAATATCTCAGAAATCTTTTATCTGTCCTAATTAAATTTCTGTTGGAAGTAAAAGAACATATCTATTGGGCTTTTTTTGTAGAACTGAAATACTGTCTCGTTTTAATGAAGAAACTTAATTATTTTGTGGAAAAAGAGACTTAATGCGTCCTTAGGTAATCCTGTTACCTGACATTATTTTGATTCCTTCTCTTTTCAGAGAACATTTTGTGTTAGATCAGTAAAATATGTGACTATTTATTTGTATGTTTTTATTGGAGCGACACAACTTTTCCTTACAGGCTTTCAAGTGGTGTTTGAATATCTGTTAATAAAAGGCCACAGAGGGAAGGGAAGGAGCGATGAAGTTCAGACCACCTAGAAATGCAGAGGGTAGAAATGTGGGCATCTCATATGCAAGAGGCATCAGGGTTCAATCTTAGCACTTATCAGTCTGAGAAGCTGTTCACTCTGGAGAGACATTGGATCCCAGTGTACAGGGAATAGAATGCCTTCACTTCAAAATCTCTTCAGGGTTGTTCTCCACTCGTCTCTTCAGTACTGCAGTGCTTCATGCTTTTTCAAACTACCCACTTATTTTATCAAATTCTTTTTTTAAAAATGAATATTGACCTTTTACAAGTGAAATATTGCACAGGAGCCTTATTTTAGGTCTGAGACTGCAGATATGTGAAATATCCCTCTTAAAGAAGAAAGGTATGCTTATTATGACATGGGAGAGGATAAATTTTAAAAGCTTGCACATTTTGCACCTGCTCCACTTTGATCTGAAACTCAAGAATATGCCTGCTTAGCTCTGTATTTTTAAACAAGGTTTTGAACAGATCAGACTTCCCACTTTTTCAATAGTAGTAAAAAGAATTAGATTTGAAAGAGCAACTTTATTTCATTATGGCTAACAGGTTTTGAGTTTGAGTGCTTGTGGAAGCTTTTAAGAAAAGCTCCCCTCTTACCCTGAAGGAGCCAGCTACCCTCATCTGTTTAATCTTTCATGACAAACAAATGGGGAAAGGCTCTCTTTCTAAGGTAAAAAGAGAAATTATTTCATTTGGGAAAAATACCTAAGATACTTACATTGAAGCAAGGAAGGATGAGATTGGTTCTTTGGTTTGGGTTTTTTCGTTTTAAGTTTCTGAAAGTATGAAAATAATCAACTGAAGTTCATTGTACTGAAGATAAATGTGTATTCCTTTGCAAAGACATATTTTTGAGTTGAATTGAGAAGGTAGTAGAGCAGAAATAAATATATATGCATTTTGCTATTTAGATATATATTTTAAATATCTGAGTTTAAACCTTCAGTGAAATAATTAATCATTAATTATGTCATAAAAGCCTTGCTTTTCTCTCTGCAGTAAGGCAGCTGATAGCTTGGATTCACAATGCCCAGCACAAAATGTCTTCAAGTAACTGTAAGGTAGTAAGGCATACAGTCCATTTGGCTACCTGATAATCTGTGGCTGAATTATGTAAGGAGGTGTGGTCTCTTCAGTGTGGGGATTATGAAGGTTTTTATCAGTTTCTTTTCAGTTAATAGAACACAAAAAGGTTAAGGAAACTTAACCAAAATTCATTTACAAAATCACCTGCACCTTCAAGTGGAAAGGTGATTTTTTTTCCCAGATTTTCATTTTTCTTCATAGTGAGAAAGACCCTGAAGTTGCCCTTTTTCAGTTAATTGCCTTTTTTTTATCCTTCCCAAGCATGTGTCTTCATTTTAGCTGCCCAATCCTATTGCTGTACTTGAAGTGATATTTTGGTAGTATCAAGAATCCTGTTGTTTCTAGTTCAAGCTACCACAGCAGGTCTGTTAGTCTCAGCCTAGCAGAAGACCATGAGCAGCAGCAGCAGAATTGAGCTGAACAAATGAAGAGGATGGATGGAGTCAGTCTGTACTTCTTAGATGTGATAATATTTGGAATCACACCAGACACCAAGACTTGACCTTCTCTATCGAGTCAGCTTTGTGGACAGTCTGTGCTTTACTGCAGGGAACACTTTGCTCTAGAAAACCTGAAGTAAGAGCAGAGCCAAAAGCACATGCTTTGTGTTCAAGCCTTAACATTCCAAAATTTGATAATGTCTGTATTAAGTATCTTTCAGGTTATTTTTAGGCTACTCCCATGAAGATTGCAGCTCCAGAAAGGAACTGGACACCACCAGTAGCACACAAGAGACAATTCGATACTCTCCAACAAACATAAAAGTTCAAAAAGGGAGACAATGGTTGCTGCCCACATTCTTCATTTGTCACGTTTCCTTCTCTCAAGCTCCAGTGAGTCCAAATGTCTGTGGGAGGCCTTACATAAGCACAAGGTAAAGAATTTTGATGGAACAATACACCACTTCAAGTGTGCAGTGAGTCACCTCATCTGTGCAGCATTTTTCAACATAAATGTGTGGTTTAAAAAAAAAAAATACATTCTAGGTTTGAGTCTAGAAGAATGCCAGAAAAGGGAGTATCAGTCTTGGCAGTGAGAGGAAAATGGTTGCATCCTTCCATTTCTTGTTTCTGGAGAGGACGTTAATACAGATATGAAAATGCTCTCATCTAAAGAGAGTAGATAGAAAATGCAGTAGATAGAACTCCAAAGGAGAGTGATTCAAATGAAACAAGTATTTTTCATGTTACTGAGATCTGGTTTTTCTTTACATACTGTGTCCTTGAAGATCTTTTGAAGTCCTAGTCTTGGTGGATAAGTTAACTGGAAACACTTTTAACTCCTAAAGAGCATCTTTCTTTAAAGGCAGACCAACAGTATCCATGTTCTGCTAACAAGAGTTCCCATCAGCAGAATATTCCTGCTTGGTTCAGCACTTCTCTTTCAGTTCTGATGCATATGGGAGCAAATGCCTTAAACTTTTGCAGATAAGGCTGTTACTGTCATACATGTGCTCCAGCTTTATTGTCATGCCCTTAAAATCTTGGACTTGGCCATGGAATGTTCTCAATCATGATTTTTAGATCTTCGTTGTAAGTAGCAGGAAAGGACTTGTGCTTCTCAAAAACTGTTTCTTGAGGTAGCACTTTGAAAGAACAGCTTGACTTGCTTTCTGGTGGTTGGGATCAACCCAAGTCTCCTTCTCACAGGCTAGGAAATGCATAGTGGGAAAGGCGTGTTTTCAGGATGATGGTCACAGGATGGATTTATCGTGAATTATTATGATATGGTCATTCCTCATCGCTCTGTTCATATCTAAACTGAAGTACCTCTTAAATAAAGTTTGGGCTCCATGGTTCATTGTTTCACTTTTTATTTTCCCCTCCCCTGCTGTTCCCCAGTGAAGTCACTTGAATATTCACTTTCCAGGCTTTGTAATTGGTTAAGTCTTTGATTCACCATCAGCTTGAAATAACCACTGTGCCTTTACCACCAGGATACAGAACCAGGATTCCTCTACTTCCATCTGATTAGTGTGGGCTTCCATTTTTGTCTTGCTTTTCCTGGAAATGCCTGTGCAGGATCTGTGGGTCGAGTAACACCATCCACATGCATGCTGTCTGGCAGCTCAGCATCTGAGAGCCTGAAAGAGGGAAGTCCTTGATAGCTAGCCAAAGTTAACTAAACTGCAGAGTTCTTCTGTACCATCAAGGAACAAAAAAAAAGAAAAAAAGGAAATAATGTGTTGGAGCCTGACTTAACTGAGCACTTTAGGAGTGTGAGGGATGTCTTGTGCACTGTATCGGCACTCTCCTGGTTTATGAAGGTTGAAGACGCTGTTCCTTACGTGTAATAATCTTTAGTTTACCCTGATCTTTACATTTTGTCTTGAATTACTAAAACTGCAGTCAAACATAACTTCTGGCAAAAAGCAGCATTTCCTGCTGTGCTGATTGCAGTTGGTAACTCAGCAGTCCTTACCCATGTGTGGGTGTTGCCTATCGCTGTTCAGGACTGTATGTGCTTTGTTATCTGTGTCGAAGTTCCCTGGACCCATTTGGACTTTGTGGATATACAGGCAATAGGGGAAGGGCAGTAATCCCTCTAGATATTCTTCAAGAAACAAAGTTTGCATTTTCTCTGTGACCTTTAGTCTGTAACAGTAAAACTTTCACGTGAATGTGGACGAAGGGCTTGGGAAACCTGTGGGAGTTTGGGGAAAGGTTGCTTTTTTAAAAATTATTGATAATACAGGATCATGAGATGAAGGGAGTTGCTATGTAAACATAGTAAACATTTATGTGGATTAGAAAGAAACCCACATTTTTTGAAGTAAGTTTTAAGCTAAGAAGTCAGTGTTACATAATGCAATTTGAAGAAAAGCCTCCTGTGTTCTTAGGGAAGAGGTTGGAGTGTTTGGCTTTTGTACAGAACCTTGATCGGTGAAACCAAAAAGCATGTCACTTTTAATAGCCCAAAGTAATACATTCTTGTAATCTGCTTATGAAGTTCTTTTGTCTGAAAAGTGGAAACAAAACCCAAAAAAAACCCCAAAAAAAACCCCAAAAAAACCCAAACAAAAAAAGCTTCTTATCCACAAAATCAAGTAACCCCCCTATTCCTCCAGGAAGGTAATATTGTTCTGTGAAGTCCAAGTTGAGTTAGGATGTTAGCTTCTTATTTCCTCCCTTCTTTTCTCAGTCTGTTTGAACAAGTACATTATGTTTTGAAATGCATATAATTTCTCTTTGAATTTCTGAAGGAAAATTTTTCATCTCCCATACTTTTCAATGTGAAATTAAGACCTGTCATTGTACTTGGCACTGGCACTTGTTCCACCCTCAGCTGATGGTGATTTTTAGTTATGTGGTTGTTGCAAGATGCTTGAACAGATGATTTGTCACTTCAGCTTCCTTCTGTAAGATGTAATCCTCAACATTCTTTGCATACAAAGGTTTACACTGCTGTGTTTTAAGAATTTACTCCCCTTCCCCCTTATCTTGGCTCAGTTTAAGGCTGTTACTCAAATGCTTTGCAGGGAGCAAGTGAAACAGCAAGTGATTCTGTTCGCCATTGTTCTACTCCACTGGAGATGGTGACACCTCTGTGCTGCTTGGACTTCTTACGAGATTTTATGGTGCTTTGTGCTCTGTGAATTTGTTTGAAATGGAAGGTGATGGAGTTAATGGAAGGTGATGGAGTTAATGGAAGGTGATGGAGTTAATGACCTGCTGGTTGCAGCTGACAGAGAAGAGCTATAATGTTGTTTTCTATTTAATAACAAAGTAAAATTAAATAATTTCTCCCTTGACACAGTTCCCCACAAGATTAGGAAAGCTGTGTATCTTTTCTAAGAAAGTAGAAGTTCTAGGTAAGATCTGGTAAGTGTTCAAACTGGTCCTAATCCCTTCGGGAAGGCACTTGCATGGATAGTGTGTTTGGTCTCTTGTCTTTGTTCCTGGAGTAGGCACACAGCTAAACATACTGATTTAGAAGTATTTATGGTGGGTTTTTATTTGCTCTGTAGTAATTTTATATGGTTTTTTTGGATAGGCTTGTTTTTTAAATACCTAATGTCAGTTCTTCATATTAAGCAAGAAAGTATGATGCATTCCAGTGGGAATTTTCTGTCAGTTCAGTGAAGCTGTGAAACTTTGCAGTAATTATCCTTGGTTATGTCTATCCTATTACCTGGCTAACTCCTTACTGTCCCCAACCAAGGCACTTCTGAAACTCAGTAGTGGGCTCAGGGCAGACTGTAATTTTCTTGATTGCTTGTAGCTCTCTTTGCCACACAACTGATCTTTTCCTTGAAAAAAACAAAGAAAAACATTACTTTGGTTTTTTTTCCCAAGGAAAAGATCAGTTGTGTGGCAAAGAGCTACAAGAGGTTTAAGATAGATACCAAATACTCTGGCTAATAAGGTAAGCTCTGGCTAAGAGGGGAAGAGACACAAGTAATACAGTCAGGTTTAAACTAATCTGTCTTGAGTTACTTCTGCTATTAAGACTGAATAATTCGGAGGGGTTGCACATGCTATTCACAAGCTGTCTATAAAAGGGTGCTGTGCAAACAATGTCTACAGGGAAGTGCTGGACGATGTGTCAATGTTGAGGGCTTCTAAGTACTGTACTTCTAACACTTCTTTCCAGAGGGAGAGTATTGTGGAGTTTGATCCCTGAAGAGTTCAGAGAAGACATAACAGGTGTTGTCAACTACAGAGACACTCAGAGGAGTGAGTGGACAAAGACATTCCATCAGGATTTCTGCATGTGGCTTCGTTCCCTCTTGCTGTGTTTGATTAACCACAGGCTCTTTGCCCAGAGGAGAGTCAGTGCTTCTCAATAATGTAGGCGAAGCTGGATTAGTCCATGAGAAATGATGGAGTGGAGCTCCCTGCTGTAGAAGAGGGGAAGTGGGTGTATTTTGGATGGGAACCTTAGGGGGACAGGCATGCCTTTTTTTGGAATAGGGACAGCTGAAAACAGTTGGGCAAAGCCCCATATTTTCCACCAGAGTCACTGTCTGCACTCTGGCTGTTCCCCTCCTTGTCACCAGCTGAGTCTCTCAGCCGTCTGCTTCCTCGGCTGAGTGCCAGCTTTGCCACACTCCTGCACAGTGTCACACCTGCAAGCTCATTTTTACTTCAAGTCCCTTCTGAGCCTCTCCTTTCTAGTGAACAAGTCCTGTTGGATAAGGGAAGGATGGCCTTACTTTCTAACAGTGAAGAGGACTATCCTATTTTAAACCTGCACTCAACTGAATCCAGCTCACTGAGTACTCAGCTACATTGTGATTGACTGACTGACTTATGGCAAAGTGTATCCTTCAGGTTTTACAGCATTTTCAGATTTCTATAGTCATTGCTTGTATTTCAGCTCCCTTTGCAGGGACTCCTTCCCTTCACTAGTAATGCTTCCTCTGGAAAGAAGTTCCCAGGAAGAAGAAACCTCTCCTGTCATGACATCACAAAACTGTCCGTAGAATAACAAAAAAGCTGTGTGCCCTGCGGCTAAGAAGGCAAATGGTGCCCTGGGGTGCATTAGGAAGATCATTACCAGCAGGTCAGGGAGTGATCCTGCCCCTCTGCTCAGCCCTGGTGAGGCACATCTGGAGTGCTGTGTCAGGACAAGAGAGACATGGAGCTCCTGGAGCAGCTCCAGTGGAGGTTACAGAGATGATGACGGGGTGGAGCATCTCTCTTATGAGGAAAGGCTGAGGGAGCTGGGGCTGCTCGGCCTCGAGAGGAGATGAGTGAGAGGGGCCCTCATCCATGTCTGTCAGTGCCTGCAGGGAGGGGTCAGAGCATGGACCAGGCTCTGCTCGGTGGTGCCCAGCAACGAGACAAGAGGCAGTGGGAGAAACGGATGCACAGGAAATTCCACCTGAACATGAGGAAGAACTTCACTGTGCAGTGACTGAGCACTGGAACAGATCACCCAGAGAGGGTGTGGAGTCTCCCTCACTGGAGATAGCCCAGAACCATCCAGATGCAATCCTGTGCCATGTGCTCTGGGATAACCCAGAGGGTAGCAGGTGGGACCAGATGACCCACTGTGGTCCCTTCCAACCTTACCCAGTCTGTGATTCTGCAATAAATCATAAATTTTGGTCTTGCGGCCATCTCAGACAGCATTAAAAGCCATGAGATTGTAATGGGAAAGCTCCTTTGGTAATCAGTGCTCTCCCTGAAGGGAATGATGGAGCTCCATGTAGCACCTGGTAGAGCTGGACTTGGCACTAGGCTTTCTTTGACACCAGCACAGTGTGCTCTCACGGAACAGTCTTCACAGCTCTGCAGTGATAGCAAATGTTCTGACGGCATGTGCAGCAGGATTGCATGTGGTAATCTACTTTTACATGTTAAGCCCCAGAATTACAAATTTCAGCATCACTCCTACTGAATCAGGCCTCCTACACTGGAGAAATATAAGGTTAAAATGACATCAGACACACTGCAAATGAACGTGGATGTGCGGAAACTGAAACCTTTGCTGTCTGGAAATCTTACACAGTGACAGACGAATGATGAGGAATGCAGCTAAAATACTTGAAGTTCAGGTTTGATCAAGCTCTTACCTACTGTATTACAATATTTTAAAAGTTTCTCTTTCTTATATGGCTCATCTCCTTAAACGAAGAATCTGGAAGTTTCCAGTGGAATGCTCGGTGGCAGTGTACATACTTTTTAATCTTTTTTAAAAATTTTTGAGCTTTTCCTCTGACCTGCATAGGAGATCATTTAAAATGAATGCATTAATTTGGACAGCTTTTCTTTTGTAAATATATAGAACATGTATGCTATTGACAATGCTTTTATATTGGTGATTTTACAGAGCCTGAAGGTTTATCTAGGCTGGGGTTAGTTTGCTTTCATGCCTTTTTGTGTTTTCTGAAGAGCCTAACGCTGGCAGTGATCCCTTCAGAGCCTCTGATGCTGCACTGTCCCCGGGAGCAGGGGCTGCTAAGGACTGAAGTGTATCTCTGCTGTGCTCCATGGAAAACGTGAACGCTGCCCTCAGCCATGGACACAGCTGCCAGCAGGGAGGGCTGTGCGGACCTCCAGGGTAAAGGAATTCTGGAATATTCTGAATTTCTTCCCTCTATATATATTTACTGTGAGTATTGAAGTGTGGATTTGGGTGATGAGAACTGTGGGCTGCCCAGGCAGCTTGTGCACTCCCCATCGCCAGCTGCGTTCACGGCGAGCCTGGATGGGGCTCTGGGCACCCTGGTGCGCTGGCAGGTGTCCCTGCCCGTGTCAGGGGTGGGAGCTGGGTGCTGTTTCAGGTCCCGGCCAGCCCAGGCCGCTCCTGTTCCCTGACCGTGTCAGGGCTGGGAGCTGGGTGCTGCTTCAGGTCCCTGCCAGCCCAGGCCGCTCCCATTCCCGTTCCCTGGCCGTGGCAGGGGTGGGAGCTGGGTGCTGTTTCAGGTCCCTGACAGCCCAGGCCGCTCCCATTCGCGTTCCCTGGCCGTGGCAGGGGTGGGAGCTGGGTGCTGTTTCAGGTCCCGGCCAGCCCAGGCCGCTCCCGTTCCCCAGCAGCGCGGGCATGGCGGGGCCGCAGCGGCACCTGCCGGGCCGCGGCCGCCACTGCGGGCGGGATCCCGCGGTCCGTGAGGGGCCGAGCTCCGCGATTGTTTCTGCAGGAGCACCGGAGCCCTGCGAGCCCGTCAGGACCCGGGGGGGGGCCTGTGTAAATAAACGTAGGCACTTGATGTTTCCCGCAGTGAACGCTCTGCCGGGCAGAAGGGCTCCGGAGAGGTCCCGTGGAAGCTGGTTTTTTCTCTCACGGCACCTCGGACCTGCAGCAAGGGAAAGTAATTTTACACTTCAGTGGTGTGCTCGCGAGAATCAGAACAATTCCTCTCTTCCCTTGGGCTGGAAATGAGGCGTAGATTTTACCAGGGGAAGCCTGAAGTGATTAGGCACTATTGTAGGATAGGCAACTCCTTTCAGTAGTTTGTTCTAATGGCTGCAGTTCCCGTGGCAGATTCGTAATAATCTGCTTTCTGAATTTAAAACAGCCTGGGGTGGTGTTCTTAGCAGCTGGTCCTTTTCCTCTGAAATTCACTTTGTCATTGGTAGCAGTGCCATGGCTGTGGCAGGATGTACCAGCTCCCAGAAAGCATTCCTAGGAAAATCAGTGGGGCTTTTTGAGACGCAGGTGTGCCTGTGAACAAGAGAATTCAGGATAGTTTATTAGCAGATGTTTAACAATAATCTGACATATTAGCCTTTCTGCCTTTAAGGTTGTGTATAAATGGGAGATTCAGGATAGCAATACACTGGAAATTTTCAGGAGCTTTTGTTGTAGGTTATTTTGGTTTGGTTTGGCTTAAATTTCTATGAAAATAGTAATTTTACTTATTTATACATTCATTTTTTATGTCTGCTAGTGATGTCTAGCAGGAAAGAGAAAGAATAGCTTATGAAATAATGAAATGAGGTTTCAGTTGGATGCCTAGAGCAAGTTAACTACTAATTAGTGGGCTAGTAACTAACTGATGAGTTTCTTGCTTATTTGGAAGCGTGTACATGTGAAGAAGAAACAGTGGCTGTAAGATGATCTGGCTCAGTTGAGGTCACAAAGGAAAAGTTCCACAGAGATACTTGAGTGAGAAATAAAATTGCCTTTTTTTTTTGTTACTGCGAGTCTTCCTAGCAAATCAGATAATTTTGACCTCATGTGCCCAAGAATGGCAAAAACAGCATGTGTGGCAGTGCTTGTCAGGATCGAAGTATCAGCATCACGATATCATGACAATGGAACACAAAGTTTGTGGCTTGAGCTTTTCTGCTGGGTTTGAACTTCCGAGCAAGTTGAGACCTGAGGTTGCTCAGGTCATTCCGGTGCCCACCTGAAAACTAAGGCATTTAGGGGCTCCAGCATCCTCTTTGCTGCCTGCAAAAGAACGAAGAACAGATTAATCTTTATTGTGCTCACCTAGTTTGAGATTCAGTAGGCAGACCAAAGATTGCTTTAGCTAATTAGGCCCTCTAATTGGATTTAAAAAGTTATTAACCTTTTAAATAGGCTCTCCAGAGTGGCATGTCAGCATGTTCTGAGCTAATGTGCAGCCAGCTATTGGTTCCACTTGCAGGGCTGACAAGCAGAGGGCAGGCAGGGTTGAGTTGCTCCTTGGGGAAGGGAGGGCAGGGAAAACACTTTGTCCCTGCTCTGCAGTGTCAGGGGTGCAGGAGAGGAAGGTGGTGCAGGTTCTCAGCATGCCTGAGTCTGCAAGACGAGCTGCTGCCTTGTCTGCTCCATCACTTCCTGCTCATGGAACCAGCTGGCATTTTATCAAGAGGCTGAAAGAAGAAATAAAACTCTCACAAAGAAAGTGCTTTATTTTTCTCCTTTGATGCTGTCTTGCCTTTGTGTTTGTCCCTCCTGTGGCACATATTACCCGTCTTCATCCCACAGACTGGAAGGGGCTCCCCCTGAGATGCACATTACAGAGTACTGAGAATGACTGGACAAATTGGAAGGGGGTGTGTGCGTGTGAAAAGCTACAAAATAGAATATTATTTTCTGGGCATACTGGAAGGTATGATTAGTCTTTTAAAATATTTGGACCAGTTCTGTTGGTGACTTTTTAATTCTTGATGAATTTAAGTGGTGTTCAGTGTTTGTGCTTCTGTGCCACTCAGTCCCACTTGTGCAAGACCAAAACAGCACTACGTGAACGTGTCAGAGATAACCTGAGATGTTTAGATATTGTGACTTGTGGTCAAAGTTACAGAGATGGATGAATTTGTGTTGCTGTAGCATATCTACAAGAGCTTTCCTGCAGGCATTTCTCCTTACCCAATGTGCTTTAGGACTTGGGAAATTTTCTTTTTTTCCCAGTGTGCAGTGTATGAGGTCATATGGGTAAGAAAGAAGATAGATGTGTGTTTACACAAAAAAGCCCCATGAAGTAGAAGCCAACGTAGATCTCTCTGATACTCAGTTTTCATATAACAAGGAGATTAAACCCCTCAACTCTCAAGACCCATTGCATTTTTCTTTCTTGCCATCAAAATTACTTTTCCATGGCTTGTAAGTTACTCTGCGAGAGCTGGAAACCTGAGGTCAGCACTGAGCCATTTGTGTCCATGCTAAAGAGCTGCCATTTGATGGATTTAATTAGCACAGCAGCTGCTCCGTGCTTGCTGCTCCCATTCCTGCTGTCTGGAACAAAGCTGATGCTCTACCTGCTCCAGAGAGCTCAGCCTGACTGTCCCAGCCGTGTCACACTGTGCCTTGCTGGCAGCACGTCACAGGGCTGCCAGCCTGGTGACGATGGACTTCTGTCACTGCTCAGAGCTCCAGGGCTGACAGCAGCCCCCAGGTGCCAGCCTGCTCTCTAGCACAGAACGGAAGGAAATACGTCACGCTTCTGGCGCTGAGCTTTTTCCATGGTTCCACTTCCAAATGCTTTGCTGAGAAGCATCAGGAACTTTCTTCAGCTGCACATCATACTCACTGGGAAATCCTCAGAGAGAAGCTTTGCCAAAAGTCAAGGATGGAGTTAATGCGTGCAGTAGGAGCACTCAGTGATAACGCTCAGTTCCTTTATCTTTGTTCTTTTTATGCAAAGTTTCCGGGTTCCACTTTGAGTGAGAAACCTGGAGCTATGGAATTGCAGGCTGAGGTATGGAATTTTTCTTAATGGAGTACCTACAGTGGTGGAAGAAGTAAAATTAAAAGGGCATTTTTTTGAATATAAACTCAAAATCCCCAGTACTTTGCCTACCTTTGCATTATTTCCAGCTATACTGGTGCCTTGTTGCGGAACCAGAGCATGCAGTAAACTGGCTTTTTGCCATTGTAGTCCTCATTCTTGCAGTTGCTAAACTCTTTCTAGAATACACTGGGAGATTTCTGAACTGGTTAGTTGTCCTGTGTGTTAAAACTAACATAGTGCAGTGCTGTCCCCTCCTCACGTATCAAGGCTTGTAAGTCTTGTGTGTGGTTCACTCAGCAGAGTTTATGCTGTAATGGAAACGTTCACTGGGAATATACAGTTGTGACCTGTACAGTCTGAAATGACGCACACTTGGAAAAAATCTTAATGTGATACGTTGTCATGAGGGGTTATAAAAGCATGAAAAATAGATTGCTGCCCTATTCCTCCTCCGAAAGATTGATTATACGCTTCTTGGAAATGTGGTTTCAATTTTGGAGAGCCAAGTTGTGGTTTATAAGCAGGTACCCCAGAGCAAACCCAGCCCTGCAGCAATTGGACCTGACATTTACTTGAGGCAGGGAGGGACACAAGACTTGGGGATGTGTAGTCTCATCATCACCTTCTGGTTTGTGTTAGAATATGTTCTTGAAACCCCAGCTGAGAAAAAAGTTCTGCTGTTAGTGTACTGAAACCAGTGATGGTAAGAGTGAATAATGATCTTGAATATCTTTTAATTTTAAAAGACAGAGTGGGGAAAGATGTGTCCTCCCCAGTGAATGGAAAGGAAGTTGAGCAGAAATAAAAGAAGGGTAAGGTTGGGCCATGTGTTTGAGGACTGTATTTCTATTTGGGGTGCTGAGTCTTCCTTCTAGAACCACAAGCTTCTAGTGAAGCTGTCTGAATGCTCCTTTCCCACTCAGGAAAACTGAAAATTTGTTTAAAAAAAAAAAAAAAAAAAAGGCTTGATTATGTGCTATCAAGTCAGTCTTCATCTGCTCCTCCTATGGATCAGACAAAACAGTTGCTGTCTGTAATCTGGGGCAGGCACAAATGTGTGTGTATGAATAGACATACATGTATACATGTGTTTGTGTGTTTATTGAGATTCTTCCTCCACAAAGGAGAAAATGGAATATGCTGTGTGTTCAGAAAAAGGCAAAACCCTTCAGACTCATGTTATAACAAGTTCTAGATGTCTGTAGGCTGCCACTCAAGCAGAATTGTTTGGAAAGGCTTGGTACTTCCACCTTGAAAGCTGATAATCAATATTTCAGTTCAAAGCTACTTAGACCTCTGCAAACATGCAACCTTAAAATAACCTTAAAGGTTTTTTTGTTTGTTTTGACTTCTGAAAAATTAATACTTTAAAAAATCACTTTCAGAAGTAATGAACCATATAAAGAGCATAAAAGAAACTGAATAAATCTATAGAGATCATAGGTCAAATGCAAGTGTCCAGGTTTTAGAGTGATGTGTGGAGCCAACACTCTCCAGAATGCTAGTTACCCAGGGTATCTGATATGTTCACATCACAAGTCTTGAATAATACTGTCACTTTATAAAGAAAATGTTACTTATGATTTAGTTGAAAGCAGAATAAGACTCATTTTAGGGTAACTGTAACCTCAAAGACAATTAAAATTCAGCTTTATTATGCTGATATTAAACTATTGGAGAGACAGCACCGTAGGGAATTGTTCACCTATTAGCCAGTTCTGTGCTAAATGGAACTTCAAAAAAGCTATTTTTGGGGAGTAAATGCTAATGATAAAAGTGGACTTAAGCTGTCATTTTCAGATTCTTATTTGCACCTTTTTTCCTCTCTGTTCAAGCCTTTGTATTCCGAGTGAACTGTAAGATTCCAGAGGTCAGAAGTGTTTTGTGTGTGGCTTTTTGCATGGCTACCATGGATCACTGTTTGCACAAACAGCAGCAGCCACTTGGATACCAATGCAAAACACCCTTGCTCAAATGACCATTTAGTGGCAACTCGTCCTAGGATCCAGCTTTTAGTCCTTATTTAGTTGTTCTTCTCCTGAAGGAAGAGGAGGGGAAGAGGTTTTCTGTCATCACTCATGTCAGAATGAGCTGCTTTCCAGTCCTCTCAGCGCTGTTTCGGATTGCACAGAATATTGTGGGTTGGAAGGGACTCACAACGATCAATCATCAAGTCCAGCTCTTACGTGTATGGCCTGGGCAGGGATCAAAACCACAGCCCTGGTGTTATTAACACTGTGCTCTGCCCAGCTGAGCTACTCTCAGGGTCTCATAGTAAAATCAAACGACTGTGCGAGCTCCTCTTGGGAGCAGGTGGAATAAAGAAGTCCACGATAGACATATCCCATCCCGTGATCCCCGGGAAGCTGAGAGGAAACAGAATTGAATCGAGAGTTGCTGGCATGGTGCTGATGGTGCTGCAGAAAGCAGAGAGGCTCACGGGAGATGCTTTCCCACAGTGGATGCTTCCTTCCAAAAAATCTTCAGCACTGTGCTGCACAATTGCTGGTAGCCAGTAGGACAATCATAGTGATAGTAATTGCAATTAATTAAGTAATTAATAGTAAGGTCCGTTGCCCCACCAGGACTCCTGTGGGACTGATGAGTAACGAAGATGGGCCTTAGCAGCCTTTAGCCCTGATAGTTTTTAGTGCCAAGTTCTCCTTGTAAACTAATAGTTGTAATATTGATGGAAGTTGTTACCATTTTGCTTTACAAACCAGTGCTGAATGTACTCCTTTAAATCCCTCCTCCAGTCCTCAGAGCTAAATGCCCTGCTTGGTTTGGAAGTGGAGGAAACATGCAGTTTTTGAATCCTAGTTTTGGAAATCCTGTTCTTTCTATAAACGTGGAAGGCAGAGAGCAACATTAGACACATGTGCAAAACATGACTTTTTTTTCCTTTCTCTGGTGCAGTCCCAGCTGCTTTTTCTAAAATCTTTTCAGCACTTTGAGGAAAAGTTTTAAGTGCCTGAACAATTCAACCACAAGCTAAAAAGTATTTATAAAAGGAGTGCCAAAACCAGGAAAATGTGTAACAGTAGCAGTATGAAACTATGGATATATTGCTGCTGTGTTTTCTATAGCTGGTACTCTGATTACTATTACTTATTATTTATACAAGATTGTATTTCTCTCTGTAAAAAAAGATCATTGGAAAATAAATGCTATTACTGTGCTATCAGAAGTGAATGACGCACTGAGGTTTTTAACTCTCCGTGCTGCAAAATAATTTTGGGTGCCCAAGTCATACCCCACCTTTTTTTTTGTTTGTTTTGTTTGGGTGGGGGTTTTTCTGTATGTTTTTGGGGCTTGTTTGTTTATTTGGTTTGGTTTGGTTTTGGTTTTTACAACTGTCTGTCTCCTAAGTATAAATTTTTCCATGATTAGGCTGCTTTTGTTTGGCTTAGGCATTTACGTGCTGTGAAAAAGATGGAGAGGGATGGTAAAGAATGAGTACAAATGATTGCTATATCTATGTCTATGCCTTTCATATTTTCTTTTGAATTTAAGGTGAGCTTTCAAAAGAGACACTACTTCAGCAAATGCCTTAGTGTCATTGACATTGGGGAGCAATACTAAATTTCCTTAAAACTTTGAAAATCCAAATATTTTGTAGGAGATTAAGAAGTGTTTAAGCAATAGGATGTATGAAAACTATCTGCTCTGCCTTTAAAAACAAGAATGGGATCTATAAATGCGTTCATAAATTTGTTCCTCTTATGTAGATCTGCAAGTTTTGATAATACCTAAACAACGTGGGTGTGCTGTTTTATGGTGTTGATGTGAATGTACCCATCTTCTAACAATAATGGAGTGCAGAGGAACTGTGGCTGTACTGTTTTAAATATTGATTTTTTTTTTTTTTAACTGTTCACTTGGGCATCTGAAAGTCAGACTTGAAATGTGCTTTTACATATTGACTTTTCAGAGCCTCAGACAATCGTTTAAAGACATTGAGGAATTTTATCATGTAGGCTTGGGAAACACTGTACACTTGATATGTCTGCAATATTGTGTTTTAATACTAGTCCAAAAATCTGATAATCCTAGTCCTTAAAAAGGGGTTTGGGGATTTTTTAGTTTTTTTTTTCCCCAGAGGACTGAGGAGACACTAGGAAAATTGGAGCAGTTTTAATAGAGGAAAACTTGCTCTTCTGATGAATGTATTTTCTTGCTCATCTAATATGAAGCAGGTGTTCATTCGCAGCATAAACAGCCAGTTTTTGTTCTCATATGCTCCAGGTAAAATATCTTACGGGGTTGCTTTGCTAATAGAAGATGGAACTGGGCATTCCTTCATCCTACATAACAAAACATTTGCCTGTTCAACAAACTGAGACCCCAGAATATACCTGCATGATTTCTGGGAAGTTAAAATTACTTTGGAGCATTTGCAGTGAATCAGCGAACTTGATCATGGTATTAAAATAGCCCAACGTGGTTACATTTCTGCTATAAGCAAACATTTAATAATGTTTTTACTACATCATCTTAAGGCTTAAGATTGTATAACATATAGCCACAATTTTTTAATTGTTGGCCCCCCCCACCAACTCTTCATAAGGTGTCGCATGCTTTGGTTCAGTTTCCAGAGAAAGACTCCTCTTCCTGAATGTGCTAGGTGGTGATGAGATAATCTGATCTAATTTCTTCTAATTTCTCCCCTCCAACTGAAGTCTTTGCTCTGTGAGGGACTTTCCTCTCGTTGAGGTGGAGATAAATGAGTCCTGTAAGTCCAGGAGGGCTTTAGCCCTGCCATAGCCCTGGAAAGAAATGCCTGCTGGCTCTGTAAGCCCCAAGGCTGCAGGGGATTGGAAGCTGGGAGCAAACAGTAGAGCAAAAATCACGGTGTGCTTGCCTGTGTTACCCCTAGGACAGCATTTGGAGCAGGATATGGGGCTGGAAGAGCTTTTCACTCTGGCCAGTAGAGCCCTTTTAATGTTGTTGCCTGAGGGGTCTGAGCTGTCCTGCCTGCCTTACCCTGCAGTGTGGACTTTTGTGGCAGGGCCTCTGACACACCTTGGGATCCCCCCAGAAGGGCTGGGATGGGAAGCCTCCCTGCGCCTTCTGTGGCTGTTCTCTGCCCATTTCTGCAACAGCAGGTGCACCTGTGCTCAGTCTTCCGTGTAATTTGCTGACCCTCCATCAACGAGTGAAAACCATTCCCTGCAAGGTGCTTGGGTGGGGGAAAAACAGAAAGCAGTTAAACTGGGAAACTTCTGTGCCAGCTGTGCTTTGTAGTGCCTCTCAGCAGAAAGCATTTTTTTTTTTGTCTTTCTCCTGTCTAAACTAAGGCTGAAATTTAATTTGAATGTCTTCTGGTCATGCAGTACCCTGGGAATGAATCTTATACAACAGCCTGTATCAGGCCTGTACAAATTGTAGACCTGATTAGTCTGAATGAGCTTTAACTTCGTTATGTTAGTACAGAATAATTAGCAGAAAACTGAAATGCAATTTTGTCTAAAAGAATGGCAGTTCTGGGGCTTTACCTCACCTATAGCCTTGCAAGGCTTTTAGTGTCCTGTCAAGCCATCTGTCAGAGCAGGAATGTTGAGTGCAATCATTTTTTACTTCAGTTCTTTTCTTACAGGAGCTCAAGTGACTCTGCTGAAACTCTGGCATTTATCACAGACAAAATTAGGTCAGAAGAGAGCACAGAGGTACTGAACTGAAAAGAGATAAATTCATCTTTAGAAGAAAAAAGAAAGTCTCAAACTGCAAACTTGGGTTTAATTTGTCTCCTCCACATAAGGTAAGACTTTTCCTAAGGGATTTTCCAGGCAAGCTAATGGTGACTTTGATATACATGTACTATTAACTTTTGTAGGAAGAATATTTATAATTTTTTTTATTGAGCTATAGAACTTAAAGTAACTGAAGAACAGTATTTTTCCTAAAATTGAACAAAAGCAGCCTAGGGAAGACTCTGTCCCAGTTTGGTCTTGTGGTTAGTGTCCAGTTGTGGAAGCTGCTGAGCATGTTTAGGTAGCAGCAAGAGTGGTGGGATTTATATGTCATCATTATTTGCAGGACCTCAGTACTTGTATTCTGGTTACTGCCAGTCTGGTGATGAAGCTGATAGATAAAATCTGATTGTATGTATGACTGACTGGTGGTGTGACATAATCTGATGTGAAAAATTGCAGCTTTCCAATTTGTATTTAAGGAAACAAATATTAGCATCTTTGCTATAGAACATGTTCCTTGATTGCCTATGCTGTTACAGTGTAGATAAGGTTTGAATTTTTTGCTGGGCCCGATGGAATATGTAAATACAGAAATATCACACTCTGAGGAAATGGTCTCTTGAAGAAGATGCCTCTAGTTTTACCTAAATATCTTTCATAACACATTGGTGCATTTGCCACTTGCTCTTCATCTCATGTAAATCTGATATTACTCAGATATTTTTTTTCTACAGGGATTCTTCTTGTCTAAAAGCTTTTGCAAGCAATTAATTCTCCTGTGAATTCACTATCTAAAGCCATAACACTATTGCCTCTATCAATGAACTGAGTGAGAATGGGTAACTCCAGATTTATCAGTTACTTATGATACAAACCTCCCAGTAATTATTGAAAACTTTCTTACAACCAATGTACAACTCTCTGCAAGAGGGGAAGCATGTGGTTCACGCCATACAGCACTGCATCATTTAATAGTCCTGGTGAATCAGAGTCTCTTGCAGCAGAGAGGATGTGGGGAAGAAGATTGGAAAGGGCAGGCAGGATACACAGGAGATGGGTTCTGACAATTTTTCTAGTGGTTATAATGTATTACATTATGTACTCTGTAGAAGTTAAAATAAAAACATTTAAATCCAGCGTGAAGAAAGTCAGGAAAACACATGTTGTTCCAGATGTTCTGTGGTTTGTGTCAAATCAAGGTTATGAAGAGAGCCTGCATAGTCCAAGTGAAAATGGAGTAGAGGAAAATTTGACATTTGGACCTTGATACTGATTCCTCATAGTTGGGGTTAGGTATAGTGGTGTTTAGAAAACCACCTAGACCTATTTTGAATGCAAAATAGATACTAGTTAAAACAAAAAAAAAAAAAGAAGTCTCTCTGAATGAAGATCTTGTTTTCCCTTATCTCCTAACAAAACTGTGTGGGAATGTACTGCTGCTATGCAAATTGTGTTTGACAAAAGCAGTAGGTGTCTGTTTAAGAGCCTCTCTTACCACCAAGTCATTTCTAATAATAGCTTAACTTTTGATACTCCTGATATTACAAATACTTTTCATAAATATTTTATAACAAATTGTCAAATCCTTATGTAAAAGCATTTGCTGTATTTGCAGCCATATCCTGGGGTGTAGGACACTAACCTTTTTAGCTAATTTATTTTAAAAATTCTTATTCTCATTTAGCACATCCCATAGTAAAGTCAGATTCTGAAAGGTAAGGACAGACTTTTTATAAGGTTGGTAAATCAAAGTTAGTCTGTCAAGATCTTACTGTTATTGCTAGAACATTTAATTAACCAGCTTCTAAAGAATTACCACATCTGCATATGGGAAGAATAAATCACTGAGGTAGAAAGCACAAGACCTTCTTAATGTCCTTGTAAATAACATGGAAAATCTGAAGATTTGCCTGGAAGCTGTTGTAAAAGAAAAATCTAGTTTAATGTGATGACCTGATTCTGTTCCTCTTGGTAACCTTGCTATAAGGTTTTAAGTCAGATGGAGCATATCTGAGAATCTAGTAGAAAGCAGAATGGATAATGAAGTGTTTTAAATGAAATGCAGAGAAATACTGGTAACTCTCGGTTTGGGCTTGGGATTTTATTTTTGTTGTTGGGGTTTTTGGCCTTTCAAGTATGGTAAATGATTTTAGAGCATAAGTATGTACATCAAAGTGTGTTTGTTTTCATATGCTGTCACTTAAATTTGAAAAAGAAAAACCTGTTTTTGTGCATTGGCATACATATGTATGAGTGTACACACACATTATATTTCATTGAGATGGAAGATAATGATTGTTTTCTTAAGGATAACAGATTGCATTTTAACACAAGCTTTAAGAACTTAATGATATTTGTTATCTATTCCTACCCCAAATGGATGCAGTCATTATTTTCTTCAGATTTTATGAAAAGAAATACATTAAACCACCTTTTCTTCATCTTAAGTATCAGCCTTGTAGGATACCACAGCTTAAAAATAGGACTGAGAAAATTAAGCTGTGTGTCTCGCTAAGCAATAGTACATTTTCAAAGAAGATGATAATGGGGAATTACAGTAGCTCATACTACTTTCTCTGATACCAATTGCTAGAGCATTTCTCTTTGAAATGCTCCCAAAGCTGCAGTTGCTCAAGGGCTATAAGGGGCAATCATTTGAGACAAGGACAAGTCAAATGTCTCTTTTGAAGTGCCAAATTGTATTTTTTCAAGCAGTATTCTCAAAATGGAAGATAAAAGTTCAGAGTCTTTTGCAAGAGAGCTTCAGTGCAACGTGCACTTTGGAGGAAAGTCACTGTGGTTTAAGTTTGAGTGATAAGGACTTTTGCAGTACTAAATGAAAGAGCAGGACTTCAAAGTTCAGTGTTTGCCTTGCAACAATCGCCAGTTTCTGATGTCCAGACTCTGAAGTGAGGTTGATCTTTGCTCTCAAAATTACTCATTTGGTCTCAGAGGTTGAAATTGTAGGGGAAAAACCAGACCCCCCTAAAGCTGAATTCTGGCTTTCATTTCAGCAGACTGCTTCCAGGTAGGAATTGTCAGGATGCCTGCACAGCCCTGCCTTGTACACTTGTGGAGCTGATGGGAAATCTTCTAGTTAAAGAAACCTGATCTGATTCATAAGAAATCTTCCTGACCACCCTGTGGGTGAGTGGAAGAGAAGAAGAGAGAAAGGTTGGGCTGTCAAGTAGCAAGTAACACCACTGTGAAAACTCCTACCAGGAAGCTGAGGTTCAGGCTGAGGTTTTGGTCTTACCTACATGAGTGGAGTGGCTCCCCAGCCACCAGCTGCCCAGGCAGAGTCTCCTTGTGCTGTTAATACAAAGTGGCATAGCTCTAGCAGAGCCAGAGGTACTTTCTCCAAAATAACTGGCGATCAGGTTACAGCTTTGGGATCTTGGAGATCAGAGTTCAAAACCCCTTTCTGAATCCCTGAGACGAATTCACTTCTGGAACAGCTTGAACACAATGTTTCTCTGTCATGTAAAATCCCGCTCTGAGCAAATCACATGTGTGAGTCTCTGCCTCAGAAGGCCAGATGAGCCCTGAGAGCCAGGGTGTTCAGAATCTGGGGCCATAATTGTGAATGAATAGCAAAATTTGAAACCCCTTGGTTTCTGTCCTGATGAGACTCTCGTTGTTTAACTGTTGACCTCCCACAGGATTTCTCTGTTAGTTTGTAGGGCAGTCTGTAATAACACCACACGGGTATTGCTGACAGGGTGAAACAGGCATGTGACCATGTGACCCTCTCTTACCTCCCTCCAAGCTCTTGCAGAATGCTTGCTGAATGCCAGGCATTGCTGCCATCACCTGCAAGGAGTGAATCAGGGCTGTAGAGCAAGCTAGATTGTTTGTAAAATCCCAGCTTTGTCCTGAAGGTATGGAGCTAACGAGGGAACTAGAAAAGAAGGGAAGTGCAAAAGAAGGCAAAGAAGTACAGATAATTTAAATATTATCCCACATAACAGTGAATTAAAAATTCCTGTCTGAAATGAGTGTGGTCCCCACTAACTGAACTACAAATTGGCTGGCTAAATAGAGGATGACTGCATGATAGTGGGCTTCTGTGAGCTGATTCTTATTTCAGTGAATGGGACCCACTGTCCTCCTATAGATCAATCTGTTACAGGACATTCATGTGACTTTAGCCTTGTTTTCTTGTCTTCTTCATTGCCTCCTCCTTGCTTTATTCCCCCACTGTCCACTCCAGGCCCCTTATCAAACTGCTGCCACCTGCTCCTTGCCTCCTTGTCTGTCCTGCCTGTGCTACTGCTGTCGAGGGCCACCAGGTTGATCAGAGGGATGCAGCACCTCTCCTATGAAGAAATGCTGAGTGAATTGGGGTTGTTCAACCTGGGAAGGCTCTGAGGTGATCTAATTAAAGCCTTCTGGTACCTGAAGGGAGCCTCCAGAAAGGATGGGGACTCTTTACAAGATTATGTAGTGACCTCACAGGGAGGAATGGCTTCAAACTGACAGAGAATAGGTTTAGATCAGATATTAGGAAATAATTCTTTGCTGTGTAAGTGGTGAGGCACTGGAAGGGGTTGTTCAGGGGACTTGTGGATGCCCCATCCCTGGAAGTGTTCAAGGCCAGGTTGGATGGGTCTCTGAGCCTGGGGTTCTGGTCTAGTGACAGGTGTCCCTCTCCCTGGCAGGGGTGTTGGAACAAGATGAACTTTAAGGTCTCTTCCAACCCAGACTATGAAATCAGACTAAACAAGATTTGCCCATGCTGTACTCAGGTGTGCGTTCAGGCATGCTTCAGAAGGGAAGACAGTGATTGCAACAAAATGAAATTAAATTATTGCATTTTAAGTTGCAGAGAATTTATAGATCAGTTAGGCTTGCTGTCTTGCTAAGGCAGGTCTCTGGAAAATTACCTCTAAATATTTTTAAATATCAAAATATACACCTAGATGAAAACATATTTATTGCACTCAGATAAGCATGTATTCCAGAACATATTGAAAAAAAACTTGGCGCAGTAAATGCAGTTCTCTGACATGTGAGAATAAAGGCAGCAGTGTTAGCTGCACGTGCAGCGTGGGTAGGACTGCTGGACTGTAACCAGCCCAAGGTTACTGGGACCACAGAGCCCAGTGTTCCATCCCTGGCAGTTGCCAGCACTGGCTGCTGAAAGAAGAAACTGTAACATATCAGCAAACAGCAAAACTTCTCGGGAATATTTTCCTAACCTTCAACAATTTGTAGTTCAGGAACTTTATGAACCAAGGGCAGTGACTCTGCAGTGAAAAACTGAATAGCTACACATGGAGTATTTGTAATGAGCGAGTGAACGCTTATTTAGCAAATGTTATATGAGCACATAAAGAAACTCTGTTCAGTCTGTATATACGAATGAGATGGGGAATTAATTTCCCCATTTCCTGCCTTGTGACTGTTTTACTTAACATTTATACTATTTTTAGCGAAGTTCTGAAAACAAGGGCGAAGTCCCATGGTAATGAGCAATTTGATAGGGAAAATCAGAGTGATGTTTAAAAATAATGTTAAGAAATGTTCTGGCTATTGTGAACAGTGTTTCCTATTCCCGTTGCAACTCTAGTGTTTAAAGGTGAGCAAATTCTTCTAAATCTTGGGCCCTGATCATTAATTTATAGATGAATTGGTTTTACATTACTAGGACATTTAATCCATCATGTAAGCCAATAATACAGAAGTGAGGATGACTAATTATTTCATTTATGCAATTTCATCGTAGGCACTGATACGCATCTCTGGAGAATATTTTCAGGCAGCCTGAATAGCTGTTTCATGCAAAATTTCCTCATGTACTGTCTCTAAGAATCTTCTGACAAATAGATATCTATTTTTAGTTCATTACTGTTCAAGGTTTTATGTAAAAATATTCAACACAGAACTATTTCTTTGTTGTTATTATTGTTATTGCAGAGTTGCAATAAAAAGTAATAAGTGAAGATTAAGTTTGGGTTTTTTTGAGAGCAGGATGTAGAAAATGCATGTAATTTAATACCTAATGCAAGTCTTTCTGTGTATTGCAGTAGTTATCACTTTTGTGATCCAGTTTTAGACCTCTGTCCTTAAAATTCAACCTTAAAAGATCATAGTAAGAATTTTCTGGGAATCTGGTGCTTTCAGCTCTGAACAAACACTTGGAAAGTCTGTTCAGGAAATCTTTTTTCAAGATGCCTGGAGATCTTTCCAACTTAGCCTATCTAGAATCTGGATCTTATCTAGCAGGAAGAAGATTTGTTCCAGGCCTCACTTCAGTGGTGACTATTTATACATTAGTCTGTTGTCTAAAAAGTAAAAGTAATATTGGAGTTTAAATGAGTTTAAATTATCTTTCCTTTCTGCACAGGAATGGCAAAAGGCCAGGTTCTCCTGCCCGCAATCCTTACAGTTCCACTGATTTTCATCTCCCAGCTGCACACTAGTGCAGGATGGGAAACACTCCTGGTGGGAAGGGTGTTCACTTGGATTGTAAGAGTGAATTGTAAGATGTGCATGTGTCTGGAATGCGGTGGTTTCAATGCCTAAGAAAATGGTCTAAACACGATCCCCTTTCCATGAAAGAAAGATGCTGTTGGCTTCCACTTCTCTGAGTGGCACAGGTAAAGATTCAGGTGTCGGTGCAGGTTTATTCCTGAATCAGCCTTTTGAAATCGTGTGTGCCTAAATTTTAGTTCCTGATTTATTTTTTTCCCTTTAGGTACCTAAATTGTCAGTAGATTTGGCCTTCCATCTGCTGTGATAACTCTTGTTCATGACAAAGTCCCTCTCCTCACACTTCAGAGTCGTTCTGTGAACTCATGTAGATGTGACCAATTTATGTTAAATTTGTGTGATTAATTTCCATATTACCAGAACCTCTTGTGGCTGGTTTATTTGTGACTGTTGAGCTTCTGTCAATGAAGAATTTTAGACTAATACAGGAAAACCATAACACTTAGAGACCTGCGAGGTGATGTGGATGGTCTGTAGCGTTCCCATTGCCACGGTTGTTTGCCAGTCCCCTATCTTCTCTAATTGGAGCATAACAACCCTGGCCATTTATCATGAAGCATTGCAACATCAGTCTGTGGCCTTTTGCTGAACTCTGAAGAATTGTGACTTTTCTTTGAACTCTCAGCTTTTAGTTCCACTGACCCTATGGCCCATTTATAACTGCTGTGCCATTTATCACTCTGGGGCTTAGAAATATGGTTGGGGGGAAAGACTCAAGTGCAATCATTCACACCTATGGTCTCTTTGTATTTGGACTTCACAGTTTCTGTGTAGTGTAACTGATAGGGAGAGATTAGTTACAAAACTGTAATTCCATTGAAGGATTGTGATAATGCCCTACCATAAACTGTATATGATGCTCAAGAGGTTTGACATAATTGGGGTTGTGAGATTAAGTTACAGCATCTACTATTAGTCTCTGTCAGTATCTGCTTTAGAAGAGGGTTTTTGTGCAACCCCAGTGTAAAATATGGGATATTTTCTGAGTTAGGAGACTTGCTGTTGCATTAATCGTCTCAGAGTCCTGTTAATAGTTAAACTATAGCATGACATAAAACAGATTTGGTACAAAAAGACAGAAATATTTATTTCTCCATGCTACAGAGGAATTCTCTGTACTGACTGTTAACAAGGTGTTGGGATATCAGTTCAAATCAGAACTTCTTTGTCATTTTAAGTATTTTGTATTCTAAAAAAAAAATAAAAAGGAAGCAGCATATAAAACTCAGAAAGAGTTACTGGTGAGCCTGAAGTATCATTTCTGGAAAGAAATCAGTGTATATTTTACAAGCAAAACAAACGGACTCTTTTTTATTCTTTTACATTACTCTTTCCCTGTATAGCTTCTGCTAATTATACATACACATATACACACTTACTGTTCCTGTGATCCCTTGGAAAATGTGGCTTCCCCTTCTTTAAGCTTTGCTTTACACTTTCTGTTATCTGATTTTATTTCATTTCTCCCTCCCTCTGCCTTTTCTTATAAATTTTTCCATCACTTATAAGAGAAACAGTTGAGTGTGTTGTGCTTTGATGTGATTTTGGCCAAAGAGTGCTTATTTTTAAAGTGATTTGCTCTTGAGTAGAAGAAATTAGGAATTACTTTAAAACTCCATCAAAGTATGAAGTTGTAGGTGAGAGATCATCTCAGAATTCATATAAGGGAAACTAGATAAAGGAAGAGCTCAGACAGATGAATAGCTCCAAGACTTTGGGAAGAACTTTCTTCTTCTGAGAATAACTCTCCTGTTATGAGAAAAGGATCAGGATATCATATCAAGGTTTGGAATTTCATACCATGAGAAAAAAAAAAATGTTTTCTTTGAAATGAGAGAAATGTTTATTTATTTCTTCACTACAATATGAACCACTCGGAAAGAGAATGATTAGAATAATTATTTCACTTGGCATTCTCTAATCAAAGACTCCCATTTTTATGCAAGAGTTAACAAGTTTATTCACCGTTCTTCCTTATGCTTTTTTTTGCCTCCCGTGTCCAGACTTCCTGGTTGGATGGTGTCTCCTGCCGTTCCATCCCTTCATGAACAAAACATTTCTGTGCTGTGTTAGAATGTAGGATGGCAGGAAGGCTGTACAGTTGCCTGAGTCCTTTTCCTAGTGCCTGTCATCAGTGTACTTTTTTAGGATAGAGAAATATTAAGATCTTATAAAGATTTCAATTTATGCCCAAATATTTTGAGATATATGTCAAATTTTGCAGTAAAACTGTGCCAAGGCATCTGACAACCTTCCTTGCATTTTCAAATCCACCCTTCTCTTTATTAAAGAACATGGCTCCCTCTCTTGTGGAACTTGGTTTTAGTATGAATTTTATGGAAATTTCCAAGTTTATTAGAAGGAAAAAAGCAAGTGATAAGAGACAAGCTATCAAAAGGAGCAATCAGCCAGAAGTTATCAAGCCACAAGAAAAAAAACTCAGACAAGAAAAATTGTGGATGTAATTTTTCTTTTTCAGCTTTGGATCTCCAGTGCATAAGGATACTTTCTTGAAATTCTGATTAAAATACCTAATGTTCAGGTGCGACATAAGATTGGAGAGATGGGGTTTTTTCTTCAGTCTCAGCACTTTCTGTTACTCAACTGTGTAGTTACATGCCAATATTCAAACTTTGCCTCCTCAGCCTTGCATTAAGCTTTGCAGTAATTACCATATAGAAAAAAGAAATGTGATAAAGATGCAGCCATTGGTTAGGGTGCAATGCCACTTATGTTTAATTAGCAGATAATTGGTCATTAGTAATTGTAAATGCTGTATGTACTGCAGGCCTTTGCTGTGTTGAAAGGGTTTCAATTTTCATCCATTCAGGACAAGGTACTTAAGCCACTTTGTATTTAAAGTTAGTACTCAAATGAAGCCCTGTAAATCTTTGTTCCCCTCAGAGGGGAAAACGTAAATGACATGAACCAGTCACCATGAGATGTTTTAGTGCTGGCCTGTTCAGGATGATGTCGTTTATACAGTGTTTCATAAATCAGTTGGGTTTTAGTGTCATTTAAAATTCTCCATTTAGTTTTAAAACTAAACTGAAGCAGAGACATAGAAGAAATGGGAGGTTATTCTGGTTTAAATTAGAAAAACTGGTCAATTGTTTGATTCTTGCATTATTTACTGGAAGCTTCTCTGGCACTTCCTTGCTCTCTTAAGTATTGTTCAGCAGTATTTAGTTCATTTTTTTTTAATTGCTGTTTCACAAAGACTGAGACAAACATTTAGGTGGAAGCTTCAATAGATTTGTTTTGGAGCTTATGTATTACATGTAAAACAGGGTTAGTGTTACTCCTCTAAACAATAAGACACCATGTTCTCTCATAAAAACAAAACAGAAGAAAATGAATATGCTTCTAGAGTTTGGAAAAGGGATCTTAATTTATTTTTGTGGACGATTGATTGAGGATTTGATTTAGTCACATAAGATGTGTCTCTCCACAAGAGAGCTGATTGCCTCTGTAACAGCAAAAAAATTATTATCTGTCTAAGAAGTAGGTGCATGTGTTTTAGAGCTGGGTGAAGTGAGTTTTAGTTTTTCCTAAACAGTTCAGAGACCATTGAGTAGTGGTTGGTGTAACATAGAGATATAACATCACACTCTTCAGGTAGCCTCCACACATGCTCTTCTGTTTGGAGGTAGCATTAACTTTTTTATTCCTGAGACAGTAAACCCCAGGGAATTTCCCTCCCAAGCGTGCAGAAGGTAAAATCAGGACAATTAATTTGCTTGTATTTTTTTTCTCAGTGGGTTATGAAAAATTAAATAATTAAAATTGGACTATAAATAGTGTACTGAGCTTGCTCTGCTGAGAGATGCAATGTTGTCCTTCTCAGTAGGAGGACAGTTTAGACTGTAAATAAAATGAGTTCACTGAGTTGTCCAGGGACTGAAGGGGCAAGTGGGAAAGGAGGGACCAGCACAACCTACACAGTGGTAAGACCCAACTTTTAATTCACCAAACCTACCCTTGTTTCTGCAGCTCCACACAATTTAAAGACATATCGTGGCATGTACACGTAGATTCTATCGAATAAACTCCATATCTGGTGATGTGGGGTTTTTTTCATATGGTTTATGTGATCTGTAATAGATACTCTTACCCCTTCCTCTCACATTTGAAAAAAAATTGTAGTGGCTGCTGATGCTGTTTTGTAATGTGCTTTTTTAACATCCTGTTCTTCAAATGTGAAGTTCAGGAAAAAATCTTTTATTTTAGTGGCAGCAAAATGCCTGAAGCTTGGATTCCTTTAAAAAGTGAAAACGCTTTGTGACATGAATGCAATTTACCCTTAACATTCTCTGTACAGTGCTCTCTGATCTGTTTGCTTCCCATGTACTTTCAACCTCACTGAAAATGCCTTAAGGCCACACTTGATAACACTCGTGAGCCAAAGTGTGCTGAACTTCTGGAAGATGATCAGAATGGTCTGCAAAAAAATCGTGCACCTGACTGTTCAAAAAGGCTTGGGAGAGATTGCTTTCTTCCAGAGCTGGTTTGCAGTTTCCGATTTGAGGATGGTTTCCCTGCTTGGATTTATATGTACATACTGAGGATTCATTTTTGGCAGGTCTCTACTTCTGAATATTACAGAACATGCAAATTGAGACATGAAAATATATTTTGAAAGGTGGTATTTTGATTGATATTTCCTTGAGTTAAGCTATTGTAGGAGAGCAAAAGGAAGAAGAATAATGATGAAGCAAAAATGATCCTACAGATTTTATGTAGGAAGTTGTGAGGAGGACACTCTGACTTAAGGAGAAAAAAAATCTAGTAATGGTACACCTGATTTGGGGTCTTCTTGTTGGGATTTTTTGTTTGTTTTGTTTTTTCCATAGTTGCACAACTTGGTGTAAGATATGACTATGGTTTTGCATATGATTTTCTTCTCTTTTTTAAATTTTTACGGAAAAATTAGAACAGCAGGATAATTTTCCTTTGGTCAATTTCATTAGAAGCACCCTATCCTAATTCCTCCTCAGAAGGAAACAGATGCTGTAAATACAGTAGCACATGTTTAAATACAATACATCAGAGGAGGATGACTATTATGTGTGTAATAGCATCACGTAGAAATAATAGGCAAGACTGTCCACTTGAAACAATTTGAGCGCTGTCAGTGTTGTGTTGTCCACAGATTTGCTCTTAGGACCATTTTGTGCTTACCTTGAATGCTCTTATAGCTTTTCATAGGCTCTGTCCTGTGACCTACACCCAAGTTCAGCTGTATTTAGAAAGCCTTTTGTTCCCCTCTGCAAGGCAGTTCAGTGTGCAGATAACACGTTGGCTAAAGCATATATTCTGTAACCACTTACAAATTATTCATCTTTTGTGCTGAGACTGAAACAATTTGTCAGTGTCCACTGTCAAACCATTCTGTTTTACTGCATGCCCTGTATGATTCCCTTCAAGCCTAGTGACACTTAAGAAAAAGTAATGAAGAGAAAGGACTAGAGTGGTATTTTTATTGTAGTTGTGCTTGAAAACTCCACCCACAATTATGGTTCTGCTGTCTCACTTTATGTGTGTGGAAAGAGGAAAAACTTGATCTTAAAGTCTCATTACACAGGACTTGGAGATTAAAAAAATAGTGTTGCTTGTTCTGCAGAGAGAGTAGAATGAAACTCAAAAAGAAATAAAAAGCACACAGGGAGGAAATTTGCATTGCCTCAACACAAGGAGTTTAGATGTTTAAAATTTTACTATTTCAGGTTCTGAACAGTCACACTTAAGTGTCCCCATGGCAGTAGGCTCCCTATGTATATCTTCTCTGTATTTCAATCACCAAATAATTACTGAACAATTTTGACGGTGCAGGCTGAGGATTTTAAGTTTTGGATATTGGGATATATGCTTGTTGTTGATTTCATAAAGGTTACATAAGAAATTTTTGGGAGAGGTGGGAAAAACCTCACTGAGTTTCAGTGTGTAGTTCAAGGCGTCTCTTTGTGTCCCCTCGGTTTTCCATGTAGTTTAAATCTATGCCATGATCAGTGGATTGTTAGAAAATATTTGTTCCGTTTGGGAGTCCTACTGGTAGAGGACCACTCTAGGACATAACCCCCATCTTATTTTACAGCTGGTACATAAGGAATTGTGGCTTGGCTTCCAGCTTTGGATCTTATGGTTTTAACTTCAAACTTAAAAATTTAACTTTTCACATTTAAATATAATATACTGTTCTTTTCAAAGTTGTTTCTCACATGCATTTAAAGTATAAATAGTACTATTTCATTAAGCTATTCTGGTCTAGAACTTTTATTTGTACCTTGCCCAATACAAATAAAAAAACCACAACCCACTTAAATAACCTCATCCTTGGAAATACGAGACATTACTTTGAAATGTTTTTTAGGACTCAAAAGTCTTTGTATTAATCTATTTGCCATTAAATATGCATTTTTGACACTATAGTGGGAATAACTTTCATGCCAGTTTTGTAATTAGTAGCAGGAATTTTATTGTGTTCTGTATAGACACAGGAAGGCGTTGCTTCCTAATAATCTTCTCTTCCCTTGCATTCACTCTTATGTTCTTTGCTCCTGTAGAATTCTTATCCTGCAGACTGTGAGAATCTTTTCTCCACAATACCCATGTGCAGCGAGTTGGCTGCATCATGTTTATAAATAGAGCCTGTTGCAGCACAGCCTGAGTCTCCTGAGCTTCTGTCTACTAATGTGAGCCTTGGCCATCACTTCTCCTCCTTCTTATCACTTACTACTTATCAAACACAGGATTTGTAAATTTTCAGAAATGCATTTAAGGTAAAGTTGAAAATAGTTGTGAGGGTGAGCAATTTTGAAGATTAGAATAGTTCTAAACCCAGTCATTTCCTAACTATAATTATTTTTTGTCATCGTTGCATGTTTTTCTCTCATCTTAAATGTTAATAGTCCCAAGTGAGTACAGATGGAATTCACTGTTGGTCCAGCATCTTTGAAACTATGAGTTAATTGTAGCTTCTTGTTGACAGACAGCACAAATATCCATATTTTGAAACTTTTTGCCTATAAGCAACTGCAACTTGGAAGAGAACTCATTATTCAGATTGTTTTTAGAGAAACCCTTTTGTTATTCTTCAGTGGAGAAACTGTTTCAGTTCAAGAAATAGTACAGAATTGGTCTGAGACTTGAAAGGGGTTTTTTTTTCCTTTCTTCTCTTCTTTGCTGCATACAGTGAAATTTTACTGTGTGTATATTTTTGAGATTCTTCAACTTGCAAAGTCTGAAAAGGCACATGAATGCTTTGCTGTGAGAGGTGGTCCCTCTCTTTATGAGGATACCAGAATGTCAGTCATGGAGGTGCTTGGATAGGCTTCAAATAATAAAGTGTGAAAGGAACCACCACAAACATGCTTTTTAACAAAAACACATGGATTAAGCACCTGCTTGTCCTCCACTGGAAATCCGGTGCCTGAGCATCCCTTGTGTGGCCAGCTCACACTGGACGTGCCTCCCATATCTTCCAGATCCCCGTCTCTAGCTCTGTCCTTAGCTCATCACCACGCAGGTCCTTTGTTTGGTTCCAAGTCTCCTTGTGTTTAGCACTGGGTGGAAAGCGGAAAGCCTCTCTCCTTGCCTGGCTCGGCAGGAATGCCGGCTGCGGGGCCGTGGGTGCACATCGGGAATCTGCCCTCGAGCCTTTGGTGCAGCACATGGAGCTGCTCCCAGGTGCGTCCCCTCCCCTCGGCACTCATACCTGCTCGTGGTGCCCTCTGGAGTGATGTGTGGCTCCATGGAGAGCCACGGGGTGCCTGCTGCTTCCCTCAAAGGGCGGTATTTGGCTTTGTTCTTGTTTCCCAGTGGGTTCCCACAGGAATTGCTCCCTCTGGAGCATCAGGGGGAAAGGTATGCAGAGGAAGCCTGCTCCTCAGGGGCATGGGGCTCTGTGGGTTGCTGAAGGCCTAATTTTCTGTAAGAAATAGCTGTTGTGAATGAAACTAACAGATACAGAAAGAACTAAAGTTGAATAGCTTTGTTTGTTACCTGTTATTTGGGGAGTTGTTTGGTTTTCCCCTATTGCTAAGCCAGTTCAGGAAACAAGGGTCTGTCTGACTATCCCTTATGGATATTTTTATATAACCTGTCAGACCTGAAGTTATGTTATTCGAATGTAAGAATCACTTTATTTTTCTGTTTCACATCTTTTCCCATGCTTTCTTTTCAATGACTTGAAAATTTCCAGATTTAAATGGCAGAACCTGTAGTGTAGGAGTTTATTAAATACAAAACAAAAGGACTATATATATTATTCTGAAGCTATTATAAGGTAACCAAATACTATAATCCCTATTTATGTGATGGAGAAATGGAGCCACAGAGTTCTGCAAAACCGTGAAGAATTTGGTATGCTACAGATTTGGAACACAGAAGTTTTCTTGGCCCTATGCCTCAACCACCAATAAATAAGGCTTCTTCTTATTAGACCTCAAATATAACTTGAGCTTTTAATCTAGCACTGAAGGAGAATCCTGCCCTTGATTTGAAGATGCCTTTAGTAACTTTGTGTTCTTCCGTAACTTATTTGTGACAAGCAGATTTATCACCTTATGTTATATAAGAAGAAAGCTGGCATGTGAGATGCTCCATAAGTTGTAAGGGTAGGAAGGAAATCCCCCCACTCCCAGTTCAGCCTTCAAAGTGCCAGATTTGTCTGTGGGAGAATATGCAGCGTTTGAGGATGCACCGAAATGAGCTTTTTCAAGCACGTGCCATTTAAATATTAGGTTACATCCAGTCATTCCATTCTGTTAAAATAATTCTGGTTTCAATGCTGTTCTTGTCAAATGCCCCTATCAGAAAGGTTCTTGCTGTCTGCCAAAGCTCTGGTTTCTGCAGCAGACCAAGCCCTAGTTTTTCTAACAGCCCTATGTGCTGTGCTATGTCCAGACTTTGTGTTGTTGCATGGTCCAGATGCTTCAGGTGGCTTTGATTGTGCAGAGTACACACTTCCCTGTGTGGCTGGGGACTGGTTTCAGCTGCTCACTGTGTGCATTACTCCAAGATCTTCCCTTTGCTGCTCCTCACAGTCACAGAATCACAGAATCATTTAGGCTGGAAAAGATCTCCAGGATTGTCGAGTTCAACCTTTGATTGATCTCCACCTTGTCAACCAGACCATGACACCAAGTGCTCTGCCCAGTCATTTCTTGAACATCTCCATTGAAAGATGACTCCCCCACCTCCCTGGGCAGCCCATTCCAATGTTTAGCAATCCTTTCTGTGGGAAGAAATTCCTCCTGATGTCCAATCTCACCCTTCCCTGGTGCAGCTTAAGGCCATGTCCTCTTTTCCTGTTGCTGGTTGCCTGGGAGAAGAGACTGCCCCCCATTTCTCTACACCTGCTTTTCAGGTAGTTGTAGAGAGTGATAAGGTGTTCCTGAGCCTCCTTTTCTCCAGGCTGAACAATCCCAGCTCCCTCAGCTGCTCCTCATAAGACTTACATCTACCTTGAATGTCTGTCTTCTCGTGGGCCTCTGGAGCTGCCAGCTGAGACCTCCCCTGGTGTGTACTGATTTTGCAAGAGCAGTCCCAGCTGGGATGGTGAGCTCTGGGTCTCTAAGTATCTGATGCAAGCAGACTAGAACAATTCTAAATTTGACTCACCTGTAATAATTGCTTTAGCAAACACCAAAATAGCTGAAAATACTAGAAAAGTTTTACAAGCCTCTCACAGGCTTAAATTGGTTTTATGTACTGAGAAAAGTAGTGAGCCTAAATGTAGCCATTCTGGGAGGTTTGATGTCACTCATAATGTTTTAGCAAAGATATGGTTGTATTGAAATGCATACCTACACATTTCAATTGCAGTTTCCAGGCTCCAAGTTTTCTAACCTCTTCCAGGATTTGTCATAAGGGAATTGTGCAGTATTTGTGATTTCTGGTACAAACCTGAAAGGCTTAATCATTCTTTTGTAAGTACCTGAGATTTTAGCAGATTATAATTTTCTTGCCTGTTTCTGAATGCCACTTTGAACTTCAGATTAATCTTCTAAACACTAAGGACTTTAGGAGCTCATGGGATGGAAATGTTTGTACCTATTGTGACTTATTTTTTCATTACCTTGATGGAAATTCAAAAATGAATACAGATAAATGATCAGATTAAAAGTGAGTGCAACAGCTGAGCCCTGTGTATAGTTGGGGAAGATATAACCCAGCTGTAGAAGTGAGCTTATTGGAACATTGCAAAGTACTTTTTCTTACATCCTCTTTAGTTGCTGGTAGTATTGCACCTCTCTGCTGCTATTACCTGTACTGTCTCATAATGAATATAGGAAAGATGCTGGGAAGTACTTGTCACATCTTTAAATTATTAGTTCTGGGTTTGCTGATGTTCCACGATTTAATCCTGCAAATGCTGAGGCTTTCCAGTAGAGGTCAGGATGACATTGTCAGATATTTTGTAAACGCATTGACCTGAACAGGAACCTTCCAAGACTTTCCTTATTCTCACAGGCAAAATGTTTGGGTGGGGCTTGTTTGTTTTACCTTTTTAATGTGCAGATAAAGCACTGTATAATTATTTTGATTTCCTCTGGACTTCATCAACAGCTTTGTAAAGTTTGATGGCAAACATATCCAGTTTCTTCAGAAACTGGGATAGTTGGGAATAAGGAAAAACAGTGGGAAAGGGATGAGCCTGAAGAACTAATGCTGCTGTTGAGGTAAAGGTCTGTTACTGTGCAAATGTTAAGACAGGGGGCCTGAGAAATTGGTTTAGAATAGTTTTAATTTTTTATACTGTGTGTAAATTTGTACATAATACTTGTATATATGCATATATATATATGCATATCACACATACCTACACAGACATATTTACATATATCAGCATACATATATTTTTATCTAAGACTGTGCTACGCACACACAGTAGCAACACTTAAGCAGCCTTTGCTTTGGCAACTCATGTCTGCTTTTTCATTGTAGCTGCTGTCTCCTGGCTTTAGTAAAAGAACAGATCTGGCCAAAAAAGTAATCCTATGGAGCAGAGAAAAAAAGATATGTTTGGATTTTCTTTTTCAGACACACCAATTACTTGATAGTTTTGCAGCACAGCCATGCAAATAATCAAATCCACCCAATGCAATGAGCTACTAGTGTAATAAGAACTGCCTAAGTTGTCTTGGTGACTGGAAAGAGCTAGGGAGCATAGTTTGTATTTTGAAAAATTAAATCTTCTAGACTCTGGAACACAGTTTTCTGACTGGGGTAGATTTTGTGGCCGGTTCTTTAATGCAGAACCATGAAGTCTGTGTAGCATTGTGTGCTGGTGCTCTCACCTAACACTGTGGATATGCTTGTGCACAGGTGCATCACTGAACAACTTCTTATTTTACACAGTTCACTGCTGGCTGGCATTGCCATATATGTTTCTATTTTCAGGTTTACATTGCATTAAAATCTCAAATATATCTAAGCATGTGCTCGTGCATGCACTACGCACAAGAAACCTGTGTTGTATTTAATGCCTTCTTGTGCTTACAAAGGCTGTGGCATTCAGGTTCCACGTACTCGCTGGCACACTGGTTAGTGGCACATCAGCAATTTACAGGTTTCACACACAAACCCTTTTGTAAAATGTGTGTTCTTCTCTGGTTGTGTGTAAGGATCAACTCTTGCAACTGAGCCTTCAGTGGGCATCCACTGCAGGTGCACTCATGTCACCAACGTTCAGAGACACTTCAGCAACTGTGTTCCAAAACAGCTGGAGCAGCTCGTTGTTTACTGCCCCTTAGACAAACTGGCTTTCTCCACTTACGGTAGAAACCAACTACAAAAGCACCTGATGAAAATGAAAATTCCAGGCCCCAAAATGCAGCTTGGTTACCTAAACAGGACAAAATGATGTTCACCATCTCTGAGTAGAGAAAGCATTATGGAGGAAGATAAATAGCTGAGGGTGAGGTGCAATAAGATGACTATGAAATGAAATCTGCTTTTCCTGATGTCTGTTCTAAATTATCTTGACGTTAAAGGTTTTATCAGACCATGACGTACTTTCCAAGGGAAGTGGTGAAAGTTCATATTGCTGGTGACATTAATAGCTAGACGGGAAAAATCACTTTGCATGCTTATAGGGAATGAACCAAGAAGTTCAGTGAGACATACGAGGTAGCTCAGCTGGTCTTTTTTGATCTCTTTATTGTGACAAAATAAATCAAATATCATGCTTTATCAGTCCTGTATTAGGAATTATTTTGTGTCCATGTAGATGTTTCATCTTCGAATTGGAAAAAAGATATTTTGAAATCAAACAGTTCTGGACCAAGATGGCAGCAAATGAAATGAAACAATGCTGTCTCACATTATCTGCTCCATAATTGATCATAATAGGGAAGCACGGTTTACAAATTACAAGGTCACCTTGCATTTTAGGGGGTTAGGTTTTCTTACCAAAAAGTGGGTCTCTTTCCTCCTTATGATTCTTATCATTTAAGAGGCCTGCCTCACTGAGTGATGAAAACAGACTTATTTGCAGATAAATCCTGAGAGAAAATCATTGCCCTACTGGGCATTAAGTACAGTTACTGGGTGAAAAAGAGCAGTATTTCTCTTAAACTCAAGGATGTTCAGCCCATTAAGACCAAACTACTACTTCTGACATGAAAACTGTCTGGGTGCTTGAAATTCAGGTTTATCTTGACTAATCAACTGTTAAAAAAAAGTAATTTTGTATCAGAAGTACATGGCAGGCTTTATTTACTTATTTTGCTTAAGAGCATTTTTAAGAGAAGAGGTGTTGCTAGTAGATATTGCAGTGGCTCTTGGGCTACTTGGGCTTTATGAAGAGTTCTACTTGAGACATCTTTAGGGTGCTTATCCCAGTTGTTTTTCAGTTATTGTCTGTCTCTGCCTGGTGTTTACCCTTAGTGTAGGAGCGCAAAGCACTCTCAGGTACTGCCAGCTTTTATTCTGTTGGGTTTAAGCAGCCTGTCTTCCTGCAGAGGCCTCCCAGAAAACTCCCCTGCTTCCCCTGGTAGCTGTTTTCTGTCACCAGCCCAACTTTAACTCATCTCCCCCGTAAATGGCACACTTCCAGATGGCCTCGCACAGTGGCACTCATCCTGTGTTGTTGCAGGCCCCGCTGGCTCTGAGCAAGGCGATGTTGATGGTTACAGTACCTTGTCAAACGGGGTACCAATGCTCGAGTCCTCCTTGCCTTTATTTTCCCGACTAGCTGCCTTCTGCTATGCCAGAGTACATGGCCTTTTGTCTGACTATAAAGCTACCATCCCATATTCACCATTTGGAGGCCTTGATCTCTCGTAATAATCGAGGTGAGACATTTCCCATGGTAACTGAGATCATGCACATCTTGGCAGCACGTAGCAGATAAGAAAAGGAAGAAGGTTCTGTTTCAACTTTGCCAGCTTCTAATCTTGCTGGCCAAGTTCTCATCTCTTCTTGACTCTTGGGTAGGCTTTTGTTGGGGTTGGTTGTGTGAGTTTTTTGCTCATTTTATGCCAGTAGCTAGAAAACAACTCACTCTAGCTTGTTTGGGATGTATAAAGAGAATAAAGATGAAGCATGTATTTTCCTTCCTGGTCAAAGCACAGAGTTGACACTATTAATGAAGAAGATATTAAAGAAATAAAGCACAAAAATATTTGTAAAAGGGTGCTACTTCATTCTGGAAAAAAATACCCACTTATTTCTGCAATATGCAAAGTACCTGTTTTCCAGAGTAGTGCTTTAGGAATGCTCTCTGCTGAGGAAACACCTACCATAATTATAGTTATTGTGGGTATTGCCGAGTAGTAACTCAGCGCTGTTTGTCTTCCAATACAAAGGTCTGATTTATACTTGATTTTTATTAAATATACATTGCAGTCTTACTTCACTTTTCTGAATTCCTTCGCAGAGAAGCAACAACAGTTACATTCTTATTATTTTTAGTTTGTTTTTGAAATATAAATTGAAAATGACACAGACCTTCAAGGGAACAGACTCAGTCCTTTCCTGTTTTTTTCTGCCCAGACCCCTTATTTGTAATTTTGAATATGGCTTCTTATATTTCAGATCCCTAAAGTACTCACCCTTTTTACCTCTGATTTCCTAATAGCATCCACTGAAGTATTTCTAAAGACATTTTTTTCTGAAATAATGTACTCTTTCACACATGAATCAGTAGTCTCTTCTTATCCTGCTTTCAAATTTAGTTTGTTTAGTACATCAGATTTTTAATAACCAAAAAGTTATGCATAAGTGGCACCATTTTGATAAAAAGAATATAGTCTTCATCACTATTCTCAGATCATGGTTTAGACAACAAATATAAGTTATGTGTATTAAATCTTGAATGTTTGAGTACATTTTTGTAGAGAATCTTATGAGCATAAAAAAGATAAAATTCCGTTGTGTCCAGATCTGCGTTGAGCTCGTGTTTACTGTTGCCCCATTCCATATGCTTCTTATTTATATGCACCTGCCTCCCAGTTAAATCTTCATTAATGTACAGCTGCAGAGACTCTGCTTGCTTTCATCCAACATGAAGGATTAGATGTTTTAAACCATAAACATTTTTAGCTTACTTTCCTTCTGAACATCCAAAAGAAGCATAGAATTAATGGAAAACCCAGAAGTGAAAAGAGATCATAATATTAGAAAAACTTTGAGACTCAGAAGTCTTTTTAAGTTTGGCATGGTTTCTGTTTTATTTGAGATATTTTTCATTTTTTTGTATTCATTTCAAAGGTAAAGATGTATGACAATTTTCATTATACACTATGGGGCTGAATGTTATCTGGAGTAGTTGATGTTCTTCCAAGAAAGCTCCATTTTAGTAAGTGAACCTCTTCAAAAGTCTCCCAGTTGTGGAACTGATTACAATAGGAAGCAAGTGATCCACTTTACTGCTGCGCTCAAGGAAAATAAATTTATCCCTGCCATTGACACCTTAAGTAAATCATGGGCTGCACATGTTGTGTCTGTCTTCAAATGAACTTGCACTGAAAATCTGACTGTGTAAGAAGATGTAACAAATGCTCACTGGTATAATCATTGGTCTCTGTTCAGTACTAGAAGCACAGAACTAATGCCTAGAATATAGAGGCTGAATTGTTACTCCTAAGGACAGACAAAAAAAGAAATATAACCATTACTTCAGGTCACCACTAAGGTCACTGACAGCACAGCATGGGGGATTCAAGTAGAGCAGCATGACTGCGACTCGCTCATGGCTGTGAAAGAGATCTTTAGTCCTCATTGCCACTATGTGATTAAATTGGAAGAGGAGAGAATACATTCTTTTGTGTTTATTTACTTTTTAAAAAAGAAAAGAAAAAGAAAATTTGAAAAATGAAATTTGAACAGAACCCATTATAAATTAGCATTGCTGTTGGTCCTGCTGTTTAGTGTTCCATGAAGATGTTGTCTGTTAAATTAGTAAAACCAGGGGTGAGTGGGTTGGTGGGGGGACCCCTCTGCAATCCATGCACTGCTTGCTTTAATAATTAGATATGGTCCTGTTGTCACACTGGAGTCCAGCTTTTATCATTCTTGGCAGACAGAGCAGAGCAACACTCTGGCACTTGACCTGCCCATAAAAACTTGAACAGGAAACAGCAATAAATAATCCACTCAAAAGGCCCTTGAGAAAAGAATTGCACTTGATTCCTTATAGGAATTGCATGTTAGTCCAGTAAGAAAGCGGGCTCTTGCAAAACACAAGCTTTGTATTGTTAGCACTTTTAAAAATTTTCTTTTATGGTCAAATGTCCTAATGGTAGCTTGGAAGATAAATTTTTTGTATACAGAAGACCTCAAGGAGGCTTCAAAATTGTTTCCAGTTTTATTCCTTTTAAACAAAGAAACAAACTTACAGCATATACACACACATCCAAACAGCATTTCAAACAAAGAACAAACCAGCCAGCATCTCCCTGCAGAGTTAGTCCTGGCGTCTTTCACATGGGGACCCTGATTCTTCTTGTTCTGCTTTCCATGGCAACCTTCATCCTGCAGAAGTGACCTCAGAGTTTGACCTCAAATCCCTTACCTCAGTCAGAACACCTCTGCTAACTTGGGGCCTGGTCATTGAAATTGGCATGAGGTGCAAAAACTGCTCCACTTTTCTGGAAATTTCTTTCCTCAGTTTTTGAGGGAAGTGGCAGAGTATTTCATTTCCTGCTCTAGTCTGAAAGAAAAGACTGATTCTGTTTGTATTTATTGCAACCTATTTATAGTCTTCGACGATGTGATCCGTTCCACAAACGTTTGCTTTAATCTTCTGGCTTTTCTCATGAAGTGAATTAGAGAGCTAAGGGCATCATTTGTAGTGGGTTTAGTCACACAGTAATTTTTTTCATGTGTGTACAATAATCTATTTTTTCATGTTCATTTCAGTGCCCTGAATGAATCTATACTACTTGGTAAGGAAAAGGAAAGTGTTTAATATTTGCCAAGAATAATTTGAGACAAAAGGGCTTGGAAAGACTACTATCACACTTATTACCTTTAGTAAATTGAAATTATTATTACTAAAATGCAGAGTTATTTTGTTGGGTTTTTCAGTTATTATTTTCACTTATGTAGTCTTTGTTTCCAGCTCTGCTAACTTTTAACTATAGACTTGGAAATTTTGGAGGAAAAAACCAAACCAAGCTTTTTTTTTTTAAGGTTTATTTTCAGTGAGATTAAACTATAATCATTTTTTCCACTCTTTAGAAGCCAAACTCCTAGATTTTTGGCTGTTTAGATGGGTCAGTTTTATTGAAATTATTCTCTTGGCTTGCTGAAGACATATGTATTTAAAGATCAGGACAGTGAGTGCTCAAACCAGAAATTCCATGAAATATTTTTTTCAGTTTGACACAAATGCTGTATTTGAGAAATAAACAGTGCAAGATACAGAGAAGATTGATAAAGTTCTAGATCTTCCAGTCTTGGGTCTGACCTGAGTTCAAAAGTTGCAAACATAAATGATCATGAATCTTAGAGAGGTACAGAAACCAATGTCTCCACTTGGTTGTACTTTTTTTTTCCATTTAGTTCTGTACTTTAGCCTCCCAAAAAGCACCTAGAGCAACTAATGCAGAAAGGTACTTAGGACCAGGTTAACAATGTAGCAGTTTAAAATAGCTGGATAAGTTGATTTGTTTCTGCAATGTTATGATTTCTTATATGGCACACGTGAAAGGTGACAGTGAGGCCCACACTCAAATGGGCTTTGAACCATCTGAGGTCTTTAGGTGGCAACGGGGTCCATCTTCTGACCGTCCTTGCAGACCAGGTAGAAACAGATACTGGGTACCACAGGATTCTTGGGGTGTCCTGTGCAGGGCCAGGAGCTGGACTCGATGACCCTTGGTGTCCCTTCTGACTCAGCATTTTGTCATCATGTGCTGCGTGAATTTGCTTGTTTCGCATGGGGGCAAGAAAGTGGTGCTGGCCAAATCTAACATGGTCTGTGGTCACCACTTGCACCCTCAGTGAGCAGCCTCGTCCCAGCCGTGTCCCTGCTGAGATTTGCTGGTAGGGATTAGTGGACTGAAATATTGTATTTATGTGCTTCACTGCTTGCTCCTTCTTTTTCATAAGCAGAATATTATGAACAGCTTGAATGCCTTGACATTCTGGTAGTCTGTGTGGTTTTCAACTGAACTTAAATGCATGACTGATTTGGCAGCAAGGACAGGTGAAACCATTGTATTCTGCCTAGTATATATTTGTTAACATGTTAGTTATGTATTTAATTTTTCAAAATTTCCATTAAATGTTTAAAAACTGTTGTGTCTGGCTTTTGCAAACATCCACCCTTGATATATATCTAATTTATTTTTTTGAGAAGTTTACCCTTCTACTAAGTATTTATTTGCCTACATGGAATTCATAGGTTAGTGGAGAACTCATTTATTTATTTACTAATTTTCTTGGTTATTGACTATGCAAAAGTTTCCACTAATGAGAATTCTTCCCTGTTGTGAATCATTAATACATTAAGCACACTTCAGATTCCTCCAGTAATGATACAATGAGAATTGCTTAGCTGATTTAAATGACACAGATGTAGTACTAATTATACATTTTAAATTGGCAACAAACACAATTAATTTACTGATTATCAAAAACAAAAGTAAACTTTTTTATCATAGTAATTTGCTATAATTTATCACACAGCCACTTTCTTTGTGTAATATTTATGCATTTGACAAACCTACAAAGAGATATGTAATTAGACCTGTTTCATCCATCACTGGCTGCCTTTTAACCAGAGGTTTTACGTGAACAGCTTACAAAGGCACTATGAGATTAACCAAATCATAGTGGTGCCATCTTTTAAAGCAACAAATGGAATTTTTTTGTTAGTAACTTATGTGGATTATCAAAATTGAATTTTTTAATTTTACTTTGGTTCCTGAAGGTATGTTACAGAGCTGTTGTTTGGGTGGTGGTTTGTTTAGTTGTAGTTTAGCAGAACTGTCTGTGTTTGATCGCAAATTTTTTTTGTAAGAACTCGAAACAAAATTCATTAATAGGCATTTTTGAAGAGAAAAGCCTCAAATACTGCACAAAATAAAAATATCTCTCCCCACAGTACCAACAGCCCCCTCTCTAAATTCTTTCTGCTTGAGAAAGTTTGGGATTATTTGTCCATGGACTTGGGAAATCAGAATAAGGCCAATGTTTTATTTTCATTTAAGCCTAGAATTTTGGGCATTAAAAATCTGCAAGCATTAGAAATCTCCGTATCAAGTCCTGTTATCAAGTTACTGTCTTTAGAGAGCTTCATCCTGATGCCTATAGTGCCATTGAATCTTGCCAGATGTATGGCATCATTAAAGTAGTCTTTGAAGTCTATATTAATATAGGATAGACAGGAATATCTTGAAAGAGGTTGTAGTTGCTGGCTCTGGGATAATTCTTTACACTGACTGTAGAACCAGGAATTAAAAACAACAAACCACAAACCAAGCTCCCACCTTCCAGATTCCCCCTCCCCAATCCAATAGAGGCGAAGCTCCCTCTCTTAGATGCTTATTCTGTATTTTCATGTCACTGGTCTTTCTAGAGGAAAGGTCTATGAGTCATGTTTTTATGGACTGAAATGTCTTTCAGTTCATTTACAAAATGATGTACATTTTCAGGTAGTGACACTGTTGTAGCCACTGTAGGCTAGAAAAACAAATTTTACCGGAACACAAAGCATCCTTTGATCTGTGCCTTCATCATGCTTGAGATCCTCATTTTAGTTGAGAACTCAGTTTTGTTTTCCATTGAGTTTTTCTAAGTCAAAAATGTTGCCGCTTGAGTTTTCTAGGTGTGTGATGGGTCCAAGGGGATTATGAAATCCCCTACTTGAAATGGAATTTCAAGACAAAAAATCCTACTCATTGTGATTTTTCCACTCTGGAAATTACTATTAATTTCCAGGAAATAATAATACATCTAAGTGGAGCATGGGATCTCTTGAAGAGAGTACAGAATTTCGTTTCCTTGGACACCATCAGTGGCAGTGCTAGTGATGACAACTGCCAGCGGCAGCAGCAGAGTTCTGGTCCCAGGTGAGCACAGGTGCATTTGAAGGAGATGCATGTCCATTCTCTCTCCTAGCATTTTTATTTGCCCCTTATCTATCAGCATCTAGAATCACAGCTACATGCCAAGAACCACTTTTTTCATCTGTTTTCTCAAAGTATTCTTAAAAAACCCCAGACAACTCTCCCCACCCAAAAAACTTGTCTTACATTTTCAACAATGAATCACCTACTCAAGGAGGAAAAGCATTTATTTCTGTTTTATAAAACATTTTATTCTGCATTTATTTATTTCTGCTTTATTAAATGTGAGTTAGGCGATGAGCACTTCCACAGTGCGTTTTTTCTTCCTAATTTTAATTTATTTGTCCTTCCTTTTTTTTTTGTTTTCAGGAGGGAAGATGAGTAGTGGCAAGTTACAGGTATGGACGTGCAGTTATCTGGAAACAATTAAAATTCCCTTTTAAAAGTAGAAAATAGAAATTTCATTATATAATATAATTTCACTGTGCTGTACCTTTAAAAAGAAATATGCAGTTGTTCTCGAACTATTAAAATATATGTGTCACCGATTTATCCTGTTACCAAAAGGATCTCATGTGTCACTTGGCAGAATGACAGCTTTTTTTCCCGGTCTATTGTATAATTTTGTTTTGTTAGCTGTTTTTGTTTTAAAAATACTGTGCCAAAGGGATCTCTGAAGATCAAGATTTTTGATGCCGTATTTTTCTTTGCTGTTCTTTGATGTTGACCTTCCCCCACTCCCCTCACAGCAACAAGCACAATATTTTGTTCTCAAAAAGTTACCCGTTCTATGTCAGGAAAAAAAGCATTTATTTTTTATGTCAGCGTTTTTGCAAGCAGGCCCACTCCATTCCAGCAGATTCCTCACTGAAACTCTCCTGGAACAATTTTCCCAGAAAAAAAGTAGGCTCATGAAAATCTTCTTTACCTGAAAATCTGCAGAGAGACTCCAGTGCTATCATTCTTCATGTGCACACAAGCTTGGAACACTGGCATTGGTATTTGTTTTATTTCCTTCTGACAACTTCCCCTTCTAGCAAAAGCAGTGACACAGAGTCTCTGCCTGTACATTTAGAATGAGAATCTTCTTCTGTAATATTTAATTGAAATCCTTCTTATTGAAAAATAATTGAATAAGTTCTTATGCTGTCTTTTGGTAGTTATGGAGAGAAATTATTTGTTGTTTGCTTTAAAACAAATTCTAAATATTGTTCTTAAAAACTCCGTTTTTAAGCCCTTGATTCTCTTTATCTTGTCTTCATTATACTGAACGTATTGAGTTCCCTTAACCCATCTTCCCAGATCCTGCTTGTGAAACATCTTGTCAGTCTTAAGGCCTCCCTTGGGGTTCTCTGCAGCCTCTCTGCCTTTCTCACAGAGAAATGGCCCAGCCCAATAGTGTTTCAGCTGAGCCTCCTCGTTGCCAGGAGAGCAGAAAACTTCCCATGTCTTTCCCATGACACTTGAAAAATAATTTCTCAGATTGACATTTTACTAGTTTTGCACCAGCATTCAGTTTTTGGCTTCTGTTCAGTTTGAGCTGCTGTAACATCAACACTGTTTCAACTGCTGCTTAGCCAGGTAGCTAACATTTCATATTATGTTTTCATTTTTTGAAGTGAAATATTTGATTTTTGCCTTCATTGAATTGAATCCTGTTGATAGTATAGCTCTGATCTGATTTTTGAAATTAGTGTGAAATCTAATCCTGCTCTTGAGGTTGCCCGCAACCCCTCCCAGCTCAGTGATAGCCATAAATGTCGTAACTTATTTTCTATCCAAGTTGTTAATGAAAATATTTAAAGTTTACCAGACTTTTGCCAAGACCTTTCATGGTACAACCCACAGGTTTGGCAGTGAACCCTTCTTTTGGGAACTGCTCCTCAAATTGTGGTGAATGGCATAGCTGTTCAAAAGGCTCAGAGTTAGATGTAGGAATAGTCTGTTTTGTACTTCTTAAAAGAGATGCACCTAAGCAGGGGAGGTGCAAGCCTCAAAACTTTTGTGCTGGCAGTGCCTGAGCATGCTGAGCTGGAGGAAACCTCTGGAGAGAGGGCAGGCACAGAACTGTTCATAAGAGATGTGCCAGAACAAGTGTAGGAGAGGCCTGTCCTCCAGTCTGGCTTCATAGTGATTTCAACTTTCTGTGATTTCATGGGCTGCAAAAACTTCATACTTAGTCTCTCCTGGGGCATTACAAAAGTGGCATCTGGTGGCTGCAAATTGTCAGCCCTGCCTATTATTGTTGCATTTATACGCTAAGAGGAGCCGTTGTGAGCTTTGGAAATTAGTTACATTGTAGACATAGATGTTTTTTGAGATTTTTCTGACTACATCAAATGTAGTCTTCTCTAGAGAGATTCTCCAAAGCTTTGATCAGGGCCAGAGCCTGGTGTGGGATATAAAGTATTGAGGAGTTAGGGAGAAACCCTTCCACAAGGTTACTGTGGCATGGAAACATGCTCTGCACTGTGTCATCCCAGTGGGGCAGAGGGGCAGGGAGGGAGCTGGGGAAGGAGCCGGCAATCTCCAGCCTTCTTGCTTAGTGGACACCAGTGGATGACTTTGTCGGTCAGGATAACTTCCTGTTATTTTGGTAATGCTTAAACTATCCTCTAAGAAATTGATGGAGAATCAGAATGTGAAATTATATTCTAGTTATATTCTGCAAACACTTGCAGCTGTCCTGGCATCTTCAAGGTTACAATATTTGTCTCAAACCATTCAATCAAAAAAGCTTGATCTGATGAGAGTTTGTGTGTTCTTTCAAATAAACTATAATTTATACAAGACTATATTCTCGGCACATTTGAAAACTAAATAATCAAAATTATCTAAGCATAGGAAATTTATAGTCTGGCTTAGCTGTTGTCTTCTGGAATCTGGGTTTGCAACCTGATAGATTTTATAGCTCAGCTGACTAACTGATATAATGACATGGCCTTTTAGAATTGCCAGCTGTAGAACTAATTTTGGCTGGAGGAGTGGCCAGATGTATTCCTCACTGTCCTTAGTCTGAACTGGGTTAGTAGGGACTATAAATAGCTTCATAAATATTTTACTATGTCTACATTTTTGCACTGATGTAAAAGATAGGAGGATAGATTGTTCAGGTTCCTTGTGAGTAACACCAAACAGGGTCAATTGAAAAAAAAAATTACCCTTTCTTTAAATAAGTCAATTTGCTAATATTTCTGTAATGTCTCTCTTTTGGGCCGGCCAATGCTTGGTAATAGCACCATCCCTCTCTTCTTCAACTCATGCTGGTGCTGAAAAAATGGCCACAAAAAAAATGGTGGTTGCTTTTGACTTCAGCCTAGAAAAGACTTTTATCGTGGATGATTTTCTTGTCCGTGTGGTATTAACTTGAGAAGGACGTGAACTGCAGAAGTACCGTTGTTCAAACAAAAAGGGAGTATTTATTTCTTGCTTTTTTTATCTGATGATCTGAGCAGGAGCCTCTATTCCAGATTTAAATGCTGGCTTTCAACTGAAGAGAGGTGTCTGTCTTCTCAATCCAAGTGCCTCCATCTGCCTTTACGCAAGATTATGCCATTAACTTCAACTCTAAGGTTTTTCACTGGCAATTTATAAACAGATGACAATATAGAAATCAAAAAATAATCTACTTTCATTTGAGTCCCATGGCTGCAAAAGAGAAAAATTTATGTTTGAGTCAGGGTGTCTTTTTCTCACAATGTTAAAAAACACCAAAAACCAACCAACCAAGCAAACAAACAACTCAATCAAAAATAGGAAAAAGAAAAAGAAATACCCCCCAAAAAATTTTTCCTGCTTTCTGGGTACTGAACTGGGAAATTTAACTGGTAATCTACTTGCTTTTCATTTTTAAATGCTTTCAAATAAAGCTAGCTTGCTTGTGCTCATTTGTATTTGTTTTACAGAAATATAAGAGGTATTTCAAGGCTTTTTTACAAGAAAAATCTGCAGCAATTAGTGGCATAAGGTTCCTGATCAAAGTTTTGACTATAGCAAACTGAGCACTGTTCAATCCTTTCAAAAATCAGGAAGCCTTTGTGCTCATTTTGAAGTTTTACTGTGGTAAAGAAGTGTTTAAGCATGTTCTCAAAATGTGGTGTATGGGAAAGTGCTTTGCTCATTTATAAATGCAGCCCTTAATTTCCAGTGTGCAGCTGCCTGTCCTAGTTATTATTCAGGGCAGAGATGGGATCTGTGACAGGTACAGGCCACAAAATCTGGTTTTGTTTCATTCAAGTAACCATTTGCCGTGCCATATTTATAATCAGATGGATTAGTGTTCCTTGGCTTTGCTCTTGGATAGAAATCAAAGTTGTCTTTTTAAAGACTCCTTGCCTGCTCTACAATTCTTGGAGAAGGCCAAAAACACCACAAACAATTATCTTTGCTTTCCCTCCCTGCAGGCTGCACTGGCCTGTGTCACAGGTGTAACACTGGGACATAAGTTATCCCACTTTTCTGTCATATTTGAATGCCTTTTTTTATGTGTTAAAAGCACTGTCCCCTGCTCCAGTCAAAAATGTTGAGGAGGAAGAGAAAGAGAGAAAGCTCTCTTCATGTCATGTACAGTGAAACAGTTCTCATACCATCTATATATTGGCACCACCCATGGTTTTTTATCTGAGTTTTTGTAAAGTTTCACTTGTTTCAGATAATTTAGTTTCAAACTAGGAACACCCAGTATCCAGGGGCCTCTGATGGATGACTTAATCTGAGTAGTGAATGTATTTAATTTGTAACTCTGTCTATGTATGTTTTTCTTTGGAGCACTGTCTTTGGGATTTTAAATGAAGGAAAATACAACTTATAAAATTCCTTATTTAAAAACCTCCATGTATTTTGCTATTTTAAAACAGCCTTTTGTCACTCAGACCTGATATTCTTTATGCTAGTTGTTTTTTCTTAATGTTATGCCACTAAGAGAGGCTGATGTCTTTGAACATTCTTGGATTAGTCCTATAAAATAAAACAGATTAATTGCAATAGTTTCACATAATTAAATATGAGTCTTATCTGGTTTTGGATAACTATTCAACTGAAATTTCATCCAGCTTCAGTTGAACTTATTTCAACTGAAATAAGTGGGTTAAAGCTGACTGTTTAAAAGCTTAGTTTTTCAGATTTGACAATTCCACTATACTTTGAAACAGTGAAACAAAGAGTGAAAAGAAAGAAAACAGGCACAGGTCTGGCTCTCGGTGCCTCATGTTTTGGTACAGAGGACCAGGACCAACAGCAGGTATTGGACTGAACATCATATGGATATTTCTTCCATCAGGCTGCACTGGTAATAGGAATGAAGAAAATGCTGTGATAGTCTAGAAGGTTTGTATCTGAATATTTAGCTGCTAAAAATGTCTTTAAATTGTTTGGATCATATATATGCACATAGGACTGACAGGACTCCTGAAAATACCTCTGAATATTGCTTTGCTGATTGGAAGCAGTGTCTTTTCAACTGTTTATTTTGCTTCTTCCTGAGAGATTCATACAGCTGGGGGTGAAGGAGGAGGTTAAGGGATTTTTGCAGATGTCTTGTCTCAAACCTATATTCTGTCAAACAATAGCTGGAACTTCTTTAGTGTTCCCTGTGGCTAAAAAAATGCAAAGAGCTCTCTGAGCAAGCAAAAACTTCATCTTCACCAATATCAGAGCTCAAACTATTCTAAGCCTCTTAGTTGCTTCCAAACACATGGAAGTGTCTTGAGCGAGAGAACTAAAGCATCAGATCTAGGCTGGCAATTTTTTTCCCTTAATAATGTAAGTAGAACATAACATATATTTTGCACACAATGAACAAACACTGTATTTTAGATAGGTTGATCTCTGTGTTCTTTTCTTGAAGACAAACTCACCAGCTCTCAAGAAACAGAGGAATGTCTGTCTTACAACTGTGGTGAGTGTTAAGTAAAGGAATAGGAAACACCTCTTCCATGAATCAAATGGACAATCAGTAGAGTTTTTTACAAATAAAAATGTAATTAGTATATGAAGTATTTCGTAGCCACACCAAGAGAAAAGTTTTCCATCAAGTACAGCTACTTACTACAAGCCTAGATAAAATGTGAAGAACAAGTAATTCTTCTTGTTTCAAGTAAATCTTATCACACACAGATTCTCAAGGGTGTACAGAACTGTCCCTTATCTTTTGTTACTACTGATCAGAGTTGTACCACAATAGGGTCAGAAGACAGGGAAGTTAGGAGGGGACCTTACTCTGTTTTCTATGACACAACAACTTTAAAATAAGACATAGAAGTGTCGTCAACATTTCAAAACTGGAAAAAGAGGAGTTGTCTTTGTTCTTTCTGAAGAAGTTTTCAGTCTCTGGTAGTGGACTGGCTTGTGTTAATGAAGCATGAGCCAGTATCAGATAGACTTTTAAGTAATTGACAGTAACATATGTATCTCCTATCTCTGGCATGAAGCAGTCAGTTTAATTTTGTAGAATAAGATGGAAAAAATTATTATCAGTAGGGAGGATCCTCATTTAGGAATCCACTGTTGGGCAGCAGCCTTATGAAGGGGAGGTTACAGTACAGTTCTTAAAATCTTCGTCCACAAACAGTTTCTTGTTCCAAAAATAAAAATAAATAACTAATCTAAAATTTATTCAGTAGCCCTACATTGGACACTATGACTTGAAACTAAACAATAACAACACAGAGAAAGGAGACTATCTTCATAGAATGACATCAGGATTTGAAGACTGCAACAGCTATTTTTATAGTTCTTGTTCAGAAAGTGTTACAAGAATGAAAAAAGAAAATTAAAGTGGTGCATAAAAAGAAGTAAGAAGGAGCAATCTATGAAGAGTATGACAGCAATTAAATGTCAGCCAGGGCTCAGACTATGTGTACTTGGTTTTCTGGTTAGTCTTTCCTGGTTGTTTGGGATGTTTTGCTTTGTTTTTTGCGTTGATGTTGTTTACATTTTGTTTGTTTGTTTTTTGATTGTTTGTGGGGTTTTTGTTTTTCAAAAATATATAGGATTTACTGAAATTAGCTTGCCCATTTAGGAACTACTTTGGATAGAAACTGGAACTTTTTCAGTACATGGATTTTGATTTTTTTGGGTTATGAAAAAAATCTCTAATGAGCCTTTTTTCACCACAGAATGAGTGGTGGAGATAAAAAGGAGGGGGAACTGTGGGAAGATATGAGGGCTCATGGATCCAAGATTTGTTTTCAGTCCTAACAAACACAAGTCTGAGACCTAAAGAGTGTTTGTTTTAGCATGTCAGGTATTCATAGCCTTCTAGGCGTCTTAAAAAGACAAGCCAGTTGGAAAATGGTGATGCCACAGAGACAGGTATTATTTAGAGATGAGCTGAGGATATTTTTTATTTACTTTTTAAATTTATCTTTATTGCTTTAAAACAATAACAAAATCACAAAAAAGCAATTTTCTGAGGCATATGTAACTCTCTGCCTGGAGAAAAAGATAATTTATGCTTTAATTCTTTCTCCAATATTGCTCATAGATTTATTCTCTCTCTTTGTATGAAACTTTGCTGATGTTGTTGGTTTCTTTATAATACACTTTACAGCAGTATTTGATATTACTTCTGTCAGGTGAATTTGGCCTGAACTCAGAATTGTGCTGCAGTCTTTAAACTGATCTAGTGGCAGTGGTGTGGACATCAGTTATCATGCGCTTCCCTGAAAGTAAGTCCAGCTTCTGCTGCTTGTAGTTTAACCTTCTCCATTTCTTTGCATTTTCAGGTATTTGGTTCCACCTTCCATTACTGTTTGTTTATTTATTTAATTAACTTTTTATATTTCTGCAGTATCCTGAGGCCAAGGTCCTGTTCTGTACGGGGTCCTGGACAAACACAGAGTTGATTACTGAACTTTCTGGAGCTGCAGACTGTGTTATCAGTCCATGAGGAGAATGGTGTCCACAAGTTTAAAACAAGCTCTGCATGTCCTTTAATTTCAATCCTTTTCCTCCCATTCTCTGGAAGACTGAATTCCATGCAGCTTTCCTTCGCACTTGGAGTCTCTTCCCCCTTTTTTCTTTAACATCCTCTTGCTGGGCCCCACTGCAGCCCACGGGTTCCATCGGCACAGAGTGAGGGAGCTGTATTGCCTCCCTTTCTTGCTGAGACATGTTCTCCTGGCTGGGTGCCTCTCTTCCTATCTAACAACCTTTTTCTCATTTCCAGCTCTGTCCAGAGGATTTGATTACCAGATGTGTGCACTTATTTTCACTCATCTAGCTGCATTTACGGATGTATAGCAGTAACCGCAACAGGTTTTCGAGTAAAATGTTCTACTCGGGTAGTGGCAGGGGACAGGGAAAAGCAAGGAAGGATTGCTCATTTGCTCTATCTTGAGTGCACAGACTTACTTGGGACAAAACAATCTCTCTCTTTGTGGTGATCTTATGAAATGGTTGGATATGCTGTTTCATTAACCTTCTAATACCATGACTGGCAGGTACAACTATTTGCAGACAATATGGTTCATCCAGCACTTTACTGGAACATTTATGGTACACTGTGATATGAGTAGCATGGTGGATAAAGGCAATTATTACTGCAGCACAAGATAGATCCAGGTTAGGGTTTTTTCCCTTTCATTTCCATTTTAAGTGAAAGCAATTCTGGCTCCCTATTACACCATCCATGTCAGGAAAAGTCGAGTGTTACACCTTCTCATCATGTTTCCTGGTTTGCTAGAGTGTTATAATGAAAACTCTCAGAAGTTAATGCAGCACTTGAAACTGTGACACTATTCAGAGTTCAAAAAATAATAAAGAATTGTGTTCCAGTGGGTGTCATCAGTTATCAACAGCACAATAAAAATGTAGCAACAAGAATAGCGACACTATCCATGTACCTTGCACTTCACTTCAGCTGGTTTGAGTTACTTTCAACTCTTATGTAAAGGATTTAATAGCTGAAAGCATTTTGCTGCTTGTGGTATTTGTTAGAAATGTAATCTGAACTGCTGCAATGAAGGAACACCTGATCAAATTTTCAGTGACAAGAGACCAACTGTTTCAGTTTTGAAGTCAGCCTTGACTTTTCAGCATGAGAGAACAAAGATGAAGTAATCCCTTGTTGGGTGTTCGCAAACAGCGGGGTGTAGCTTTCCCAACAGCGTCGGGGCAATGGGATGTGACACTTGAGAGGACATGGTTTGTGGCCACGTGAGACAGGAGGTGTTTTGAAGCTGGGCTGTGTAAATTTCCACACCAAAAGGCTGCACAGCGTTCCTTTGGAGAAGTGTGCGTAAGACAACAGATGACATATATGCCATACATGTCATCTGACAATAATTAAGGGAAAATGTTTGCTTTTTTCCTGTCAAGCTTTTGCAAGATGTGACCGCTGTCCATTGCTTTATTTGCATTTGTCATGTGGAGTTGCTCTGTTTTCCTGCACATAGCAAAAATTTATCACGTAAGGGAGCTTTCTTGACTGGTTTTAACCAGGCACACTTGGGTTTGAAGTATGACTTGGTGTCTGGTACCAAGTATTAAAAGGGAGATGTAACACTGCCTTTCTCCTTTACCCACCTTCCACAGTAAAACAAGAACAGTTTCTGGTACATTGAGTGCAGTGTGTGGGAGGAAAGGAGCAAACCAAACCGCTGGAGTGCTTTCTGGAAAAAAAAAAAAATTGTTATTATTTCAAGTTCCAGAATTCGAGATGGTATTCCTTGCATTTAAAATATCATATATAGGAACAATCTGGGATCAATCATGTCTAAACATTATTTTTTATTCATGTGCTTCTGAAGCAAATCTTATCATTTACTGTCTCAGTGTGCATGCATAACACACACATGGGAAAACATGTACCTTTTCCCAACAGCAATACCCCCTGGAGGTTTTTCAGTCCAACTCTAATCTTTTCCTTGCACATAAATGAGTATGTTTCTTGTTGCTGTGTATAAATATTATCATTCCTGGGTTTTTTATTTGGAAATACGTAGAATCTAAGTCCTGGAACTTAATATCCTACATCATGGAAATTGCTGGTGAGATGAGATATATTCGTGGAAATTATTAGTTTTGGTTCACTGCAACCAAAAAAAAAAAGAAAAAAAAAAGGAAAAAAAAAAGAAGATGCATAAATCCTGTACTCCTCAGTGGGTTTAGCATTTGTTATTAGTTGGAAAGTGTCTCTATATAAATGCTCACAAAACCTGCAGAAAAAAAGACACCTGAAAGCAGCAGTGGTATCAGTGTTACTTATCTAACACTACTGTGATACAGCTTGTCAAAGGCCTTGTATTGTTTGAATTAAGTCAGGTTATCCTATGGAACAATTGTATCAAGCAGGGTGAAATCTTCTTGTTGCTGGAAAATTGAGTTTTGTCATCCCAAGTTTTAGGGGCCAGAATCAGACCTCTTCAGCTTCTGAAAAGCAGAGTTAAAATAGAAAAGATGGAAACAGAGGGCCAAGTGGATCAGAGCCCTTGAGAATTTTGTTTACCTCCCTTGCAAGAGAGAGAACACATTCAAATCTCTGTGTTGCTTTAATGAAAGGAAAGTATGTGCTGTGTCTCTCATCATTATATTTTAACAGAATGTGTATGGAAGACTTGTGTTGATTTGGGGAATAAGCTAAATCCTCTTCGACCATGAGACAAGTCTCAGTAGAGTTCTGCCAAACAGAACAAGACCCCGGTACCTGATAATCTCTTTCCTAGGTGATTATGCTTAAGAATGGGAGGATATCTAATGTCCATCTTCTCTAAGGGGGGAAAAAAAGTGCTGCAGTGCCAGCATATGGACAGAGAACAGGCAGCACAATCCATTCCATGTCGTTCCTTGAAGTATTGAAGCCCATATAAAGGGGTTCACTCACTGCAGCGAGCCATAGGCTCGGGTATTGTGCAGCAACACAGCACACATTAGTTTAATGCTCTGATTTTAACTTGGAATGGTGTGTTTCACTCCACAGCCCATTTTTACATCTCATGTGCATCTTGTTCATTTGGTCTTTACTTAAGGGTTCTTTATGTGCTCATATTGTCTACATGGGTTTCATGTCTGAAAGCCTATTTTCTGGCAGAGGCAGTACTCCAGATATATTAGTACTTAGGTGAAATGGCTATAACATAAGATGTGGATTTGCATGTCATATATGTATTGAAGATTACTAATTTTTGATTTTTTTTTGGTGCTAAATTGCAAACTAGTGCTTTACATAGTGGTAGAAGTAGAATTCTTAGCATCAAACTCCCTGTTTCTTAAGGTTTTTATCAAAGTACTAACTAAAAGCTGAATTGTGAGGTGTTGAAAAGAATACAAATAACATGAGGTTTTTTTCCCTGAATTTTCTGAATTTTTATGAGGTCCTTCATAATTTTTTCCTAAGAAGTTAGAAAGATATGAATGTTATAATTGGTGGAAAATGAAGCTTAATCCTACCATATTAAGTCCTCTGGTGTTTTTGCTTGCTTTAATGTTCTGGGCAGGCTGACACTTAAAGTGCACATTGCACGTATTTCTATGCCTGCATTTTGCCAGGTGTACAGTGATGGCATGAAGTGACATGTGAATACACCTGAGAGCCCAGCAGGACAGGCAGCATTGCCATCATATCAGAACCTCTATCCTGCCACTGCTTCTCTTTAAATCTTTTATTAACCTCCCTGGCTGGAGACATAGGGGTAAAGACAAATTCAGAGCAGTTCTGTGCTCCTCCCAACACTGAGATGCATGTTTTCAAAGTGCTGTATAGCTAAATCCCTAAACATCCCCCACTGACACTAATGGGAATCCCACAGCGAAATCCCTGAATGTTTCCTTGAGCATGTGTTCGTTAGGATTTGCTCTCCTGCCCTCTCTCTCCCACTGCTGTTTTGAATAGAGGGCCAAGAGGTCTCCTGAAGCACAGCAAATGAGCAAGGCAAGAGTTAATACAGACATTGCCTTCTGAGTGACATAACTGTGCAATTATGAAAGTCCTTGTAGTAACATCTTTCGTTTGGTGTGGGAGTCTATAACTTAAAGAGCTATGGCAAAGAAAGTGAATTTCTTATGTGCCTTGTGTGTTTTATTTGAGGATCATCGTGTACTAATTTTGTCAAGGATAGACTTGTCAAGGATTTCAGCATCACCTAGGCTCGTTAAATCAAGGAGCAGGCTGTGATGCGATGTGGGACAATGAACGTTGTGGGGAAGGTTGCTGTTGTGCAGAGAGCACAGTTTGACTTGGGAACAAGCCAAATCCTTCCTCCAACTATGAATACATTTGAAACAGCAGCTTGTGCTGAATACACACTTATTTATACTGGGAAACCTATAATTTATTAATCCTAGCTATTAAAGTAATACATAGGGTTCTTTGATTGATGCCTGGCTGCGGTTCCTAAGAATTATGCAAAGAGAGAAGACCTATTATAACAGATATGAAAGTTTTCTCCTTGGTACAAAGGAAGTGTTGAGGTGTCCTCATCTGGATATTCCCATGGCTATGTATGTGGGTTTGAGATGGTCAGCATTTTTTTGTCCATTGCCACTTAAAGTAGGCATAATTTTACTTGCTGCTCCTTTCCTCAGCAGCATGCTTGTTTGAAGGAGTCAGAAGTCTGTGGAGCCTGTCCAGGCTCAGACCTTTGGGCCCAGGGAGAGCAGCTGCTGACAGTGAAAGCTGGTTCTGTTTCTGCTTTCAAAGGGCTGTCCCTGCTCCTGTGTTGCAGATTTCTAACTGGAGGTTGTAACCCCTTGGATCACCTCAGCTACTAACTGCCAGAGAAGCCAGAGGCAGCAAGGTTTTGAGCAACTGTTGTCAAAGTTTTATTTTTTACCTCTCCAGCTTTGTGGAGGTGAGACGGCAACAGGAGTTTCTTGTATCTGCATGCACGAGAAGTTTAACTACTGGACAGAAAATGGTTTTGTATGTGTTTTGGCTTGAAGGCTGGCTGAGGGTACCTGTCTGTAGAAAACTAAGTCACTCTGTAGAGAAACCTGTGCTTTGGGTGAAAAGCCATATGCACTGTAGCTACTTCACAGCAGTGTTTCTCATGGGCAAACTGTGAACACTCTGTGTGTGCTCATTTAAACACAGCGCCGGTCGAGGACAGATGTGTGTGAACTGCTGGCACTCTTCAGTCCAGAAAGCAGGAACAGGGTACACTGGGCACAAGTGTCCAGGGACTGGCTGGGCAGCAGTTCCAGCCAGCCCAGCAATGCACCCAGCTGAGCCCCACAGCCACAGTGTGGTGCCTCAGGACAGCCTGGGTAAGGGAGGGCAGAATCTGCCTGGTGCTGAGGGGAAATGTGTGGGAAACAGCCCTAAGAGCCCTGGGGGGAGAGTGGGAGGAGGGACAGTCGTTACTCCAGGTGTCCCTGCAAGGATCACTGTAGCCCTGGAGAGAATATGCTGGAGCAGCTATTTCCCTGCAGTGACTGGAGAGACCATTGTGGATCAGGTATCCACACTGCAGTCTCTAGAGGACCCCACACTGGAGCAGGTAGATGTTTCCTGAAAGGATTTCAGCCTGGGGATTCCTCACACAGGAGCAGGTTTATCCTGGAGGACTACAGCCTGTGCAAAAGACCCTCAGTGGAGCAGGGGAATGGGAAGAGTGTGAAGAGGAAGGAGCAGCAGAGAAAAGCTGTTATGGACTGACCACAGTGCCTACTTCTCATCCCCTCTGAGCACTGAGGGGTGGCAATGAGTTAAATTTTCCCCCAAGTCAACTCTGTTTTTCCAGTGATGAGAACCGGTGAGTGATCTCTCTGTCTTTATCTTGGCCCGTAAACTTCTGCATCTTGTTTTCCCCCTCTTGACTGCTTCAATACCAGTTTTTTTAGAAAGGTGAAGGTAAACTCTGAGGATGGCATTCAGTATTTTAAAACTTTAAATTTTAAGCACTGGTTGGTATCTGTGCCTTTTCCATATGTTGGGCAGCCACCACACAGGACTCATGGTCCCCTCATCCTGGGAAGCCAGGGGGCATTAAGTTTTTTTAACACTGAACACAGACCACCAAACTCTGCTATTATTGGTGGCTTGTAAGGTGCAGTGCATGTGTTATTTACTAATGGATGGAGGTTTTCTGTATTTCAGGGAAAGTGGTGGAACTTCCTTGTGTAAAAACATGTCAGAGGTACCTATCAGCAGCTGTCCTTCATTGTCTTGCTCCTTTCATCAGTGGTTCCTGATAGCCCAGACTGACATTGCCTCCCTGAGAGATTTCACACATGGACTGAGAGGGCTGTCATGTTGCTTTTGACATGTTGTACTTAGTGTTTAGACACCTTGTGCTTAAAGGACTTCCCAGCTTTGAATTTTATTTCAAATACAGTATTTGTTTTCTGTATTTGAGGAGAGTTAACCTGAGGTTACAAAACAGTTGGCAAGTAAGTGGAGTTACAGCTGGGTAGCATGGTCTTTCTGCTTGGCTGCTGGCTGTGTGATGTGCTGTAACATTATCCAAAAATATGCTCCATTAAAGGTAGACTCTCAAGTTCAGTGAAGATCAAGAAATTCCAAGTGTGTCCTAGGTGCATGTTTTTAACACAACAAAAATCCTCCGTGATGAAGATGGGTGTGTTCAGTCCTGTGCACAGCAACGCTACCTCCTCATGAATAAGCAGATGAATACAATTGAAAATTATTACCTTTGTCTCTGGGTCCTGGTAATTCAAACATTCAACAGTGTTGTAGCATTTCCCAGCTTTCAGATGGAGCCACTTCACGTTAAGATGAAACAACATGTGGAAGTAGATCCATCATATTGTATGGGGTTGCTTTAGTACTTGTATCAAATTATAAACCCCAGAGTGTTTGCTCTTGGAAATGAACATTTATTGAGGTTTACTTATTGCATGTGCCATAAAAAGAAGAAAAACTATGTTAAAGTCAGCAATTTAGTTCAGCTAACTCAGTTATAGCCACAGCTTATGGTAGGCTGTGAACATACAACAGGTCAAATACAGCTCATGCAGCATTACCCAGAGTATCCTGTTCCCAAATAAATGGAAGACAGTAAGTGAAATGAGGTTTATGGTGGGTAGGGTACTGCAAGGTAGAAGTGCTTACAGCACCAGAGCCACTGCGGAGAAATAGACTCTTAATCGTGTGTTTACATGCTTCTACAATCAGTTTAATTAAATTACTGTCACAAGCGTATCATTCAATTTTAGCTCTTTAGGAGGACTAAGTACAGCCTGAGGAAAGGATGAATTCTGAATAAGAAGAAGATGCAACCGAGTAGGAAATTAGGGTTAACATAACCCTAAGATAAGTTTCTTCAAGAGGTAAATGAAGATGAGTTTTTCACTAGAATGGAACATGCTTTTAAGTGACAAAGACTTTAGGCAAACCTTTTTTATGCAATTTTAAAATAGATTAATGAAAAAAATTCTTAAAGGTGATTCCTCAATGACACTTGAAAGGCTCAGTCATTTTTACATCCATTAATTTAAATAATAAATGAATTAAAATATTAAAAAATGGGGAAAATTCCCCAAATAATATACTAAACACTGCATGCACACAGGTTATGAACCTACCCCAAAATAACACACCTTTACCTACTTTTATTAATCAAGTTTTTAAAAATTTAGGCTCTGTATTTATTGTGTGTAGCCCAAAAAAATTTCCTGGAAAATCTGAATTTAAAAATGGGATAAAAACTACCATCACTATTCCCATGTAGGGTTGTTTGGCTGAATGTTGCCATAAAGATACAACAGTGGAAATCTTTCAGTGAAGGATTTTAATCTGTGTTTCTCTATTGGTGCTCTTACACCAGAGTGGTTTACAGCTGAACTTGTTAGGCCCTGGACAATGAATTTCCAAGTTTTTAGCACTTCTTCTGATCCAGATATTAAATCATAACTAACTTTTCTTACTGAAACTTTTTTTACAGACCTGGTATTTTACATCAGCCCGCTACTATTCTCGTGTTGCCCCGAATTTAAGCACTAATCTTGAATGCTACATTTTTCAACTCTTAAGCTGTTGCTTTTCCATGGAAGTTAACAAATCCAACCCTGGAAAGCTCTATTTCATCATCAGAGCATTTGGGATTGTTAGAGTAACTAAATCGAAAAAGATCAGGTCAATATTTGTATCAGGCCCCCTTATGAAAGCAAAGTGTTTGACATCTGCATGGTATTAAGACAGTCCAGTTAATGGGAGCTCCTGTAGGGTATAATTGAGCTGCAGGTTTCTGGCAGTTCTGCAAGTCAGACTACCTGCTTATTTAGGATCTAAAATTTCAGTTCTGTGGTAATTTTCGTGAGTGGAGCTCATAGCAGGGCCAGAGTTTTAACATGGATGTCAGAGCCTGAGTGTTGTTTTAAAATTTGGACCGTAATTCAGAAGCAGGAAGATGTAGCAAGTAAATACAACAAATATCATCATAATTAATACTGTTGACATAGCATGGTGTGTTCTGGGAATTTATAAGAGCTTGAATAAAGGGCTGAGGCTGATAGCACTACATGCAATGAAAATGCAGAGCAAAAGGTGATTGTTTGTAAAGAAAACAGCAACTGAAATAATAGAAGGGGATAAAAAACTGATGTGACATGTGATGCTTTTCTAGAATAAGAAACCTTATTCAAAACATAGATGTATTTTTAAACTATTGTCAAATTTCATTTTTTGCCAGATATAACAAATCAGATAATATTTTTACTTAAATTTCTTAACTTATACTGTTGTTGCAAATGTTTGCTTTGCTGTAATGAGTTAAAAAATCAGTACAGTAGGGATTATAAAATAAGACCAAAATATGCCCATGTTAAGAGATATGTGATTTCATTTGCTTCAGTACAGCACTTGAAATTTAGCAGGTTCATTGCTACAAACGAGAAACATATTCATTTTTCTCTCTCAGTGAACACAGAACACAAAATTATATATTTTCTTTAAGAAACCTGCCTCAAATTCTTCCATGAATACTTGAGGTTTTCTGATATTATCCTCTAACAAAAGCTTCAAATTAGCAATAATGTACTTGACATTATGGAGTGGGGTCCTTGAATAGAGGCCACGCTAAGGTTTTTAAAAGGGTCATACCTTAAAAATTATGTCACCATTCTGCTCTCTAAAGGCTTCCCTTTTAGCAGTGAAGCTTATTTTTGTGCTATATGATGTCATAGCCCAGACATTTATGCTAAAGGGGAAAATTAATAATTAGCTCACAGATTTACAGTTGCTGGAGTTTGAATTCTAGGTAAAGACAAACACAAAGAAGGTTATTGTTGATAGCTTTTTGTTTTGAGAGAGACAGTAACAGGGGTTTGGGTGGAGAAACATCTTTTAGTTAATATTGCTGGGTTTATTTTTTTCAGTGCTTCTTTTGCCCTTTTTTTTTTCTCTACTTTAGAGAATCAAACGCAATTTCTTGAGCTTATTTTAAAATATAATTTCAATATTGCTAGTTGAATTCATAATAATATCTTATAAAATATCAATCAGCTTTTAAATACATTTTTTATAATGTAATACACAATATAATTTCTGTCACTAGAAAAATGTTACTGCATGACTGCATTGAAGGGCTGTAATTCAAAGAAATGTATAGTATACAAATGTAAATAAGAAACCCCCTCTTTTTTGTTCTTTTTAGTAGTACTGAATAGAGTATTTTGTGAAAACTGATATACAACAAGGTCTGTCAAACACAGCCATTGCATTAAAATTTTCCTTGCAAAAATTAATTTTTTTCACCTTGTTGTCTGTAGTATGATCTTTATCAAATGTAGGAAGATGTAGGGGAAAGCAGGCATCTGTAGGTATTGTTACCTGGCTATTGAAATTAGGGCCATTTTGAGTGGCAGATACCAGAGAGATAAACAAACATTTAAGAAATCATTATACTAAATGCATAAAAGGGACAAGGTTACAGTATGCATAATGTGTTTATTTATATGGAATTGTTGTACAAATCAAGGTGCACTATGTTTACAATACTGCCTGAATTATCTTTCCCCTAGTGATTTTTTTTTCTTTAAAAACAGTAGAATCTGAAAGTCACTCAGAGGATATATTTTATCAGATTTGGGAAACATGCAGTTCTAATAAGTTGGGTAAAAAACACCTCTGGTAATGAAGAATATCAGCTTTCCTGGGAAAGGTATAGTTCCCTAATTCAAAGTAGGCATTAGAATAGGAAATCAAGATTTTTTAAAATATCAACTGGAATTTCTATTCCTTTCTGATTCATCAGTATTTTTGTGCACTCCTGGATGAATATGTCCTAAGCATCCTTAAACTGATAATGGTCTCTAATGCAAAGGCAAAACTTGCAGAACCTTGGGCACCAAGTGGAAAATTATTTTATTTCAGCTACCAGTGGCTGATTACTAATAACACAGACTTACTTGGCCTTCGTGATCAGAATACTTACATGCTTGTGTAAGCCGTCTACCCAGAATTTATAAATAGGAAAGAAAATAACCCTCGAAAGCCAAACAACTTCTTCTCCTTGTCGCCATATGCTGCATCTTTTCCCTCTAGGTTTTGTATACTCTGTGTGCTGAAGAATGGTGTCTTTTCTTTTCATGTTGCTCTGTCGGCGGTCATAACAGCTATTCTCTTCATGAATATGTAAATCCCATGCATAAAATCAGAAAAATTAGCATGGCGATTCCCACTATAGCATGTGCCCAATTATGTCTGCTAATACGTAGATAGTGATGATTTAATCTTTGGACTATATGAGCGGATTCAGGTACAGTTGCAAGAGCTGCAGTAATTACAGAGGACCCAAACACACAAGCTGGGTGCGTGCACATGCTGGGGGATCATCGGGCTTTAATAGGAACTGGGCATCTGATGCCTGGCTGTGATGGAGTGCTCGCAGATTCATTTACAGGCGCTTTCTCTGATGGGTAGTGACAAGGGAGAAAAATGCCCTAGGTCTGCAATACCCTTCCCTTACTAACTGACACTCATTTGCATTTGAATTTTTTTTTTTTCTTTTTTAGTTCCCACTGAATGCTTGCAATTAGAACGGAACGAATAAAAGTTTGGATAAATAAAGGGAGAAAATGGTGACCGCATTTGCTCGGCGTCCTTAACTCACTTGGTTTATCAGGAATGGGTGTTGGAGCGGGGAGGAAGGACATGCAGAAAACAAAACCAAAAAGGCACCACCAGCAATTGATGCATTTTTGTATTTAAATAAGCAGGCGTGCTCATGCATATTTATATGACGTGCATGCCTATGCGCCGCTCTGAGCAGTGGCTCTGCGGCTCGGCTGCAGTAATTAGGCTGATGTAATTATAGCAAAACAAAGCAAGCTTAGGCTGATGGTGGGGGGATTTTTTTCCATACAGTGGGAACATTTAAGACATATGCGTATTCCAGCGTACAAAAAATGAACCTGCACCGCTGTCGGAGGCTAGGAGGACAGTGCGGCCAGTGCACCTATTGTGTCACTGCTGTAGAAAGCAGCTTAGCGATTGGCCACTGTCTGCAGCACATAATACTGACTGGTTATAAAGGACTTGTCTAGAGGAAAGCCTGTAGGTACTCCATTGTCTGGCAAAGTTGATATGACTGCATTCTTTTTGCAGGGGGTCAGACAGCTGAACTGTAAAAGCTGCACAGATTTTTTTTTTTTTTTTTGTCTTCTTCCTCTGTCTCTCTGTCTCTGTCTCTTCCATACAGCATTTTTCTTTCATGCCCTGTCTCAGTTTGCATAGTTAAAGAGAATGCTAATTAAGATCCCTTGCCTTGACCTGAAAATAATGACTTGGATGTAAATAGAAAATTGGCGATAGTTTAAAATATTCTTGCGTAGCACCAAGATATCAGTTACCGTTCTAGGGGAAAAAAGGAAGAATTATTTTTTTTTGTAATCAAGGTAAACAAAGAAGAGTTGTTGCTTCTCTTTCTTCCTTTCTTTCATTCTTTCCATTTTTTTCCTATTTTTCTTTTTTTTTTTAAAAACCAATGATGCTATACTATTGCAAGTCAGATAATATTTTATTTCAGAAAGCGTGCTAGCTACATAATTTAGAAGTCCACAAATCAGTTGCAATTTAGTGCTTATTAATCCTTCTTAGGATGTAATTCGGTGAAAGAACTGCTTTAAAAAAATTCTTTTCTGTATTATAGACGGATCTAACAACGCAGTCTGGGCTCCGTGCCAAAGGCTGGTATTTCACAGCAGCGACCGCCTTACAGATGAGCTGTGGGAAGCAGGAGGGAGACTCTCTTAGGGTGCCACTACTATGGAGACACAGCTGGGCTGAACAAGATTTGCTTCAAACGACAACAAGAGAGACAGAAAGAGTCTGGTTCGACCGCTGCCCAAGCAGGCAGTAACCAGAAGAGCTAGCAGCCAATCCGGCCATGCTGCACTGTTCGAAACCAGCTCTACATCCCAGCCAATCAGTGACATCACTGGTGAGAAACTCATTTACATCATGCAGTAATGAACTTTGTTTAACGTAGCCTTTTTTCTTTTCTTTTTTTTTTTTTTTGCCTCACAGAGATTAGGTCCTCCATTAATTATTCTGCCAGCATAATTTGAATCGCTATGCAAAACGATGGCTACAATTTCTTGATTTTTTTTTTAACTGTGTGCTGTCTCTGCAGGTAACCATGGGCATTGTTCCATTTTTTTTTTTCTGTTGGCCCCATAAAACCTTGAAAAGTGTCTTTAATTGTTAATATTGTGCATATATTTTTCTTTCATGTATGTTTGTCTCCTTGTAGTCCTTACCTAATGTGGTACTGCTTCCTCCAGTTATAGCCTGAGATTACCTTTAACTGTCTTGGAAGGTAAAAAGGGTGTTGCTGCAGCATTGAGTTTGCATCTTTAGCTGCCATCACGGTCTAAGTACTTATTCTAATGCTTCAGAAATCATTTCGCTGTGGCCGTTTTACATATCTGGCTTTCTCTAAAGGTTCTTACATGCATCTGTTACAACTGAGTAAAGTTCAGTACTGTTATATTTCATTCTTCACCACTTTCAGTCAAGATGTCATTTTATTAATGAATAGAACTGAGATCATTTCTGAACAAATTTCACCCCCTTCCTTCCACCTCGACACAATGCACCTGATTTGCATCCGTTTACCAGAATAACCGAATACAAGAGCCAGTATGAAAGGAAGTCAAGGGAGAGCTTGCATACTGCTTCAGGGTATATTGCAGCAAAGCAAAATACAGAATTTTTGTTTAGAATGTGCTTAATCTACACAGAAGAGATTAGATCTTAGACTGAAAAACTCTTATCTAGCCAGCTTTTCATATTAGGAAATAGGTTTGGTGTGGGGGTTTTGGGTGTTTTTTAAATTTTTGTTTTAATAATAAATGTGCACATTTTCTTGAGATGTGTTCAATTATAAATGGATAACATTTGGGCAAGCCAACATTGTGTTGAACATTTGGATTTAGTTCTTTGTGGGTAAAGTAATTTGTTGTGCGAACAATTTAAAACCAGCCCAGGATACTGTGGAATGCAGAGATTTCAGACTGCATAATCTAATGAGGCAAGGTTTTGCTCTTCAGTATTCTAACAGCTGAAACAGAATCAGATATGAGACAAATTCAATATTGTGTTATTAAATTAAGGCTATATCTGTTGCTAGTGGGCTTCAAGAGGTCAAGTCTTTGGTAAAGCAAAATTTTATTTAAAGAAGTAGCCTGAAATAGAATTTTTGTTACAACATGATAACTTCCCCTCTCCTCACACACAATAATCTACAATTTGTTTACGGTGCTTCAGTTATATATTGATCCTCCTAGTCACTTTGAAAATACAGAGGATTTAAACACTAAACCATAGCTCTTTCAATGCATGATGCATTCCATCATCCCATCATCAGTATTCTGTGTGCGGCTGTCCTGATTCAGCCACTGGCTCCCCTGCTGCAGATCCTGTAATTTGAATCATGCGTAATAATATATTATCCTACTGGGGGCCTTCTTTCAGTAGGAGAGTGGTTTTATACCTTCTGCTCTAAGAGAACTGTTGGCTCCTTGCCATCTCGTAGCCATTATTCACGGAGGCAATCAAGATAGTCTTCCTTAAGGAATAACATCTGCACAACTGCATGTGCCAGAAATACGAAGCCTCCCCTCACGTTATAAATTTGGTTTTCTTGGGAGCAGGAATATTAGAGAATATTGAAGCAGAAAAGCTGGACATTTACAGGAATTCATCAAAAGCGTATTGAATGTGCCATGTGCTGAAATCCAGGCTGTGAGGACATTTGGACTTTCTAAAAGAGGCAGAGGAGAAGAAAATAGAAGCTGGTGGCTATTCTGTGATTTTTGATAATATTTAATCCAACTCATGTTTTTGACTTAGCTGATGATTAGTGCTGTATTAAAAATCTGATGTTTGCCTTGCTGGCAAGGTAATTTTCTAACTAGGATGTTGATGGGATAGTGTCAGCTGGGACTGGAGCTGCATTTCCCAGGCTGAGAATCTAACCTGATTTGATGCATTCAACAGGATGCAGTGTCAGTAGTGAATGAAGAACAGATACCAAAAGGGACCAAAAGAGTGTAGAAAATATGAACACTTCATAACAAAGTAGCAAATCTCAGAAATGCAGAATCTGAACACATGAATTGTGTTCATACAACATGAATTGTATCTGCTGGTAAAAGCTCTGTAGGGCATCCAAAGGTGAGTGAAAGCAGCTCCTTAGGGTAGAGAAAGAGGAACCCCAGATCTGTGCAAGTCTTTCAGCTATAGCATGTGCACTGCTGCCACATGTAGCAGATACACCAGCACCACGGCCTACAATTTTCTTTCGTTCACATAAATGTCACCCCCAAAACACAAAGAAAATATCCTGAGATCTTATTTTTACAAATTTTCTTTTTGCGTAAGCATATAAAGGACTGCTATTTTCTGTCCTGTACAAGTTGTTTGACCATTTCTGTCAACCATAGCAGATTTGTCATTTTTGATTCAGGGAAAAGAGAGGGGAAGTACTGGGGAGAGAAAGAAGCAAAATCTGATTTAGCATGTTTATCTCATCCTGAAGCTTACGTATTTTTCACTGAAGAACAGCAATACAACCAAGTAACTAATTCTACAGAAGCTGTGTTTATTTCAGTACTGTTGAGGTGTACATAGCAGCAGAGGGCCTTCTTGTTGTCATCCTCTCTTGTTTTACCTTCTGGAAGACAGAAATAAAGTCTGTAACCTGGCTGAAAATCAAAAGCGCTAATATTTAGGAACTGAAGTTCTTCTGAGACTATAGGAATGACAGTTAAATAGGGCTCACCTGGTGGCTGACTTTTAAAGAAGCTTCTTAGAGGGAAGACCCTCAACACCTGAATAATCTGTCATATTTAAAATACTGTACAAAAAATGGGAATTTTTTAAATGAACAAGGGAAGTTTAGTAATGTGGCTTAGAAATAAGATAAAATTGCAAATAAGGCAAACAGGTTGGTGACTGCAGCTTAGTTCCTGACTAATTCCATTTAGAAGAGAGGAAGAGAGCTTCACAGGCTATTGATGCTCCATTGAAGAACATTCTCCATATAGTTATTAAGTTTTCAATAATAGGGATCAATAGAAAAAACAATACAAAAAGTCATAATGATTTGATGAATCACAGGAAGACAAATCACCTTAATGACAGCTGAACTCTGACATGAGGAAACAGACTAAGCAGAGAATGGTATTTGCCATAGCTCACCCTATTTAAAAGAAGAGTTGTGTCATTCTGAATGATGACCAGCAAATAACAGCTACTGGAAATTATGACCTATTTCTTTTCTCCTTCGGTGAACAAATACATTCTACTCCATTCTGTTCCTCTGTGGTAGCATTTCTGCTTTCTGATAAAAGTCCTAACAAAAAGTCCATTCCACGGACTTCTTCTTTCAAAAGACTATTATTTCAATAGCTGATGTTTCCAAGTAGGACATCTACATGAAGAGGGTATGGACAATTAAATTTGTTTTCTGCCATTGCTTATTGTATAAACAACCCAGTTTTTACAGTTCAAGCTATACCATTTATAATGAAAACAATGAGACTGGACAGCAGAGGTGACACTAACAGTGAATTAGTGCATGCAAATTTTTATGTAATATCAATTATTTTTATACTTAGTGAAAAGGTTCCTCTTTTCTCATATAGTCAGTATTTAAACAAACAATTTCATTAAATCAGTTTTTAGAATTAAGGGTGACAACACTAGGAAAACACAGCATCATGGTTTAACCCCAGCCAGGATCCAAGCACCACACAGATGCTTGCTCACTTCCCAACCAGTGGGATGGGGAAGAAATCAGAAGGCTAAAAGTGAGAAAACTTGTGGCTGAGATAAAGACAATTACAGGTAAGAAAAACACACACAAGTAAAGCAAAACAAGGAATCCATTCACTGCTTCCCATGGGCAGGCAGGTGTTCAGCACTCCCAGGAAAGCAGGGCTCTATCATGTTGAGTGGTGACTGAGAAGACAAACGTTGTCACTGTGAACATCCTTCCCTCCCTCCTTCTTCCCCCAGCTTTATAGGCTGAGCATGACTCCCTGTGGTCTGGGATATCCCTTTGGTCAGCTGAGATCAGCTCCCAGCTCCTGGTGCATCCCCAGCCCACTCACTGTTGGGGTCGTTTGAGAGACAGAAAAGGCGCTGACTCTGATCACTGCTTGGTGACAACAAAAACATCCCTGTCTTATCAACACTGTTTCCATCAGAGAACCAAAACGCAGCCCCACACCAGCCACAATGAAGGAAATTAACTTTACCCCAGCCAAACCCAGCACATACTCTTAGGAACCAGTGACACTGTTACCCTTTAAAAGGGCTACACATCCCCTCTTTTTGTGACATGCAAGGTTGAACTGGCTTCAATACTCCATATAAATCAAGACTAGAATACCCTGCATATATTTATCTGAAGGCAAAGGATATTGAGCTATCTGGCTTCTTTTATAGTCTACAGCAAAAGGGTAGAAATGGTAGAAGACTGTAGAAGAATGTCTGCCTTGCTGAGTTCTGTGTAAAAATCTAGAAGTACATACATATATATTTCACTTGGGTGTATAAATATTCTTTGAGTACAGATTTTTTATTACCCTGATTTTGTTTTAGCCGTTACTGAGACACACACTCATTTAAGACTGTGTAGGAAAGAGCTTATTTACGGGGTACTTTAATACTGAATCAAAATACGATCTTGGGTAAACAAGGTCAGGCACTATTTTACTGTGACACTTCAGCTTTCCTCACTTTAAATTAGTTTGTGGGAAATGGAGGGTGATGGCTCTTCTCTGCATGAGAATAAGCCTGGAAGGGACCCAAAACAGTTTTCTAGAAGCAAATACAGAAAGAGTGGTGAATATAGATATGGGAGTCGTCAGCTGTTCATGGACAGTCCAACAATATTTTAAGGCCTGGTTCCAGAAAAAGGGGCTCTTTCTTGGCCTAAATGCTGCCCTGAACTGTCTTTATTTTCCTGGTGGCTAATGGGAGGGGAGCTGAGCAGTGCCTGCTGCACTACGTCACCCTGAAGGCCGTCAGACAGGGGCTTTGATGTGCAAGGCAGCAAACTGCTGACTTCTGGGGTTGTGTTTTTATTTCTTCATGCAGTTGTTTTCATTTTTCATGTTAGATGTCAGTGCTGTACTGTGCTTAGTGGAAATTTTGGAATCTAGACATGTTTTATTAATGCACCTATAGTTTTTCATTTTATTCCTGCATTTAAATGAAAGGAGAAAACATCTTGTTATAAGAAAATCCATAACGTGATAAATTTAAGGCAGTTGTTTTCACCAAGGGAATTTCAGCTCTGTGTTATTATCCAGCAATTATAAAATTAAGCACTAAGACTTTGTTATGAAAACTATCACCTAATGTTTTTGGAAAATGTCTTTAGAAGGATTAAAAAAGTCACACTGAGTGAAGTGAAAATCGTAGAAGAATATCATGATTTATAACAGCTTATGTTTGTGACCTCATTTGAGTTCATGGAGCAATGAAAGATGTCTCTGAAGTGCAAATGTAGAGAAATATCTTTGCCAAATTCCTAGGTTAGAAAGCTGGATTGAGCAGGGTTAGATTTCTTTTAACATGAATAAACAAGTCCAAAGGGCCCAATGACATGGACATTTTAAAAACCTCCTTGGACTGGTAAGATAATTATTTAAAAATATTCAGATAATCTCAGGCAATGTGTAACCATAGAAAGGGGGAGAAGCAGACCAAAACAGCATGGAAAGAAGGGTACAGTTCTGATTAACTCTCAGCTGCAACATGAACCAAGTTACCTTGGTAGTGAAAGCAGACTTGATTTGTTAACAAGGTATGAGCTAATTTACCTTTGCAGCCAGCTGATTAGCTGAGATAGATGCCTCATGCAGTTGAGATAAATTCAGTTTCACCAGATGGCTCTGCGTTGTGCAGTATATATCCAAAATGGCTAAAGAGAGGGTCACAAAAGCCAAAATTATCTTGGAAGTCAAAAACTAACCCTCATTCTTACAATTCCAATTTAGCATCAAAGTGATTGGAATGAGAAGGAATTTTCTTCAGAAAGGCCACGTTTTATAAATATTTTATATTACATGCACAGACTTCTGAGTCTGGTTGGCAGTGTCCTGGTTCTGACAGAGTATACGTTTTGTGCAGAATTTTACTTGGAAAAAGAAAAGTGGAGGACATTGATTTTGAGGGCAGAAAGCTGGAACTGAACCACCAGGGAACTTTGCTGCAAGAAGCTATGAGTGCAATGTCATTGTTCTGAAATCTATTGCTAAACACATCAAAAGCTGTTTTTACACTAGTTGAATCCTTGACGTTGAATGTTTTCATAGCTGGAAATAAGTTTAAAAAGTATGTACAGAGATAGAGAAATGCCCCGATGACAACCTGCTCAGTATCTCAGTGTAATCAAGTATCCTTGTTCACTGCAAAGATAAATTGATATTTTTTGTCTCTAAATCTTTTCTTCTGTTGGTATTTTGGAGGACTCTGAGAGGAGCAAGAATCTTTGGGCTGAGGCAGCAAGGTGAGGATGACTGACCTCTCATATATAGCAAAGAAGCCAGGTTTGCCTGCTCGTTATTAGCTGCTTGATCCTTGGGATTAAACTTTGCCCAGCCACTAAAAAATCTAAAGGATTATTCTTTTATATACATCATAAAGGAGATACAGATTATGAGGCTGTCATGCTTTAAAGAGAGGCCAAGTGGCAATAAGAAACATATTTAAAACATTTTGAGCTTTCCAGGCAAGGTGGAATGGTGTTTGGTTCTACTAGTGTTGGTATGAAGACAAATCTATAAGACCTGTCCTGAAAAATACACTGATTTGTGACCATTTTAGTGCATCTGATCTTGTGTGCAGAATTTGTGATGTTTTGCACCTGGTGGAGTGGGTGGGGAATTCATAACTGTGTAATGAAAATTGCTGTTTCTGTAAAATCTCAGCTAGCTTTGGGTGATGTTTGTTACCAAAAATTTTCAAGTGTAACACAGGTAAGGAATGGAAAAATTGTATTCCTCCCCAGGTCAAGTCTCCTCAACACCAATAAAAAATCACGTAATAAAAACTTTGCTTTTGATCTGGACTGACAAAAGTGCATGTAGCAAGTTCCATTTTAGCATGAAGAGTAGTTGGGCTTATTTTCTCCTTTATGATCCATGCTCAAAACAAGGAACAGGAGATATATGAATATGTATACACAAAAAGTGGTACAATGGAAAATTTCCCCTTAGGATACTCTTGACTACAAAAATGATCTTTGTTCCGAAAATTGCCTTTCTTCAGAGTGTTCAGTCAAATCCATGGATGAAAAACCTGTGAAGAACTTTTAAACACATTGGCATTACCTCTAACTCAGGAAATCCCTGACATGTGAATTGCTGCAGACTAGGAAGTTATAGCTGGGATATATGCCTGTGTTTGTGTGTCCTTACTTTTTTCTCTTAGACATCCATTTAAATTTTCCTCAGTGCCATCTTCAGGAATCAACTGACTTTAGCTATAATAAATAAAATACAGTTGGGCACATGGTATATGCACAAAACCAAAACGGCTAACCACTAAATTGTTCTTTTTAGGGAATTTTGATGGTGCATAAAGTAAAGCATGTGGAAACACTGTTGTCAGTTAAAACAAGGTATTTTGGTTTCTTGAATGCTCAGAGGTGTTCATAATTTATCGGCAAAGTTGAAATATTTCTGCACTTTTAAATCCTTTTGGAATGTCCCATTCAACATGAAATTTTTGAATTTGCCATACTTTGACCATCTCAGTAACGAAAGAAAATCCAAAATGGTAAAACACCTTTCAATGTAAAGATTTCTTATGTTGATAATTTTCAGCAGGCTGCTGTATTAGAGTGTAAGGCTATATTTCCCTTTTCTGTTAACTGAAGGATGCTGACTTGTCCTAAAGCCCGCCCATCAAATACCCACGAAACAACCACTGTGTGTGTGAAATAGCTTCTTCTTAGATTCCCATTAATTTTTCCCGGAAATTTATATTCTGTGGCTGTTTCCTGTAGATTACTTCAATTAGTCTAAGACTTTCAGTGAGAGGCAGTTATAATGCTTTAGGTCTTTAAGTTATTAACATATCATTCATGGTAATACATGCAAAATCTTGACAATGATGTAGATTTACTGTCCAAGAAGAATGGGCTAAGTACATGTAAATGTACATATTTTTAGTAAAAGCTCTCATTGTTAAACCAGCTGCTTTAATTGGTCTACAAAACTGAAATTATTTCCCTTTGTTTCTTGTCTTGCAAAATATGGGCATAGAATTAAGACTATGATAATGATGATTGCCATGCTAAAAAAAATATTGACATTGTAAACAACACCCAAGCAGTAGTTAAAGCTGAAAATATAAGGAATGACAATCTGTTGGTGTTTTGTAACAAAATATATTTCCACTTAAGCCACTGAAAACCAACAAAATGCTAAGCGTAGTTTCCACAATTTTTAAAAAGTACAGTAATCAGAGAGATCTGGAAAATTCTGGGGTTTAATGCTTCTTTGGAGATGTTTCTAAATAGTCAACATTGTGTCATTTAAAAAAATTACAATAATTGCATGTGCAAATTGTTTTATGAGTTCTTTTTGAAGACACTCTGTGGTTCTGCTTTCAATCCAAATTTGGAAGCCAACATCAACATGAATGTTGATGTGAATGCAAACCATTATATTGATAGAGTTACATAATTTGATTATGCATATTCATTTTCTGGCATGTATTTGAAACTAAATTTGTCTCTTTTGTAAAAAATTTGACTTAGCTGATTACACAAAGTCCTGTCCCATGGCTGTGTTTTCCTGTGCCATTCTGATACATATCAGAGATAGCCTGGGATTTTATTGCATTATCAGTCATTTTCCCTGTAGGGCACAATGATAATTACCTGTCCCTCACTGGCCTGTGTGGAAGTTGTGAGATGTTTCAGACAAAACTTGCCTTCCTGTGCTGTGTGTTTAGTCAGAGTCCAGAGCAGGGGGCCGGAGGAGCATCCAGGGGTTCGCACTGTGCAAGTCACACCTGTGGTGGTGTCCAGGGAAATGGGCACAGTAGGTTGAGAAATGGAGTAAAGAAGGTTATTTCCGAAACCCTGCCAGCTTTCTTCAGTGCTTCTGGCAGACAGTCTTTCAGAATTATGGCTACGACAGGATGTGGAGACTGCTTGAAATGCCAGCCCAAACAAGGGCTGAGCAGTCACTCTGATCGCTGTCCCTTGTCTGAAGTCAGAGGTCTCCAGCTGCACATGAGCAGGTGTTGGGAGTGGTGGGCATGTGAGACATTGTGTTACTGGCAACTTTATATGTGGCCTAAATGACAATATTTCTTTCCTTCCTTAATTCACCTGCTCAGTCTCCTTTTAGCATTGTCTCTTTTACACCGCTGTCTGTGGAATACAGAAACATATCTCCTCACTAAAATATGTCTCTAAGAGAGCTGGGTACAAATTTTGTGCACCTCACAACTGGTTGCCTCATACCCCTAATAGCTGGGCTCTCCTAACTGGTAGATAGATTATTCCTTTTCTCTCATCTCTTTTCACAGTTCCTGTTACCTGTAGTGCTTGTTATTAGTGTGACTTATTAAAATTTTTCAAAGACTTCTTTGTAACTTTCAACTCCTCATGCCTTCCTACCAATGCAGTTATTATTTGAATCTTGATATTCACTGTAGCAATCAGAGCAATGTCTTGATGTCACTGCAGACCTAAAAGAATAAGGAGCTTGTGTTGTTGATCAGCAATTATTTAGACAAAAATCCTGTCCAAATGACAAAAAAAAAAAAAAAAAAAAAAAAAAGAAAAGAAAAGTAAAAAAGAAACAAAAGCAATGCAGTGCAGTGTATTAAGAAAAGAATGTTAAGGGTTGGAATGGACGTTAATGCTCATCGAGTTCCAATCCCCCTGCCATGGGCAGGGACACCTTCCACTTCACCAGGTTGCTCAGAGCTCCATCCAGCCCGGCCTTGAACACTTCCAGGGATGGGACAGCCACAGCTTCTCTGGGCAACCTGTGCCAGTGCCTCACCACCATCATGGTAATGAATTTCTTCCTAATATTTAGCTGAAAATCCACCTTTTTCATTTTGCACACATTACTCCTTGTTCTATTACTGCAATTCCTGATGAAGCCCCTTTCCACATTCCCTGTAGGCCCCTTCAGATACTCCAAGGTTGCTATCAGGTCTCCACAAAGTCTTAATATTTATGTTGCAACAAACTCTGTCAGTTTCAGTACATAAATCCCACTTTATTTCTTTAAAATGTGGACATTCTCCTGTTGTCCAACATTAGCATTGTACAAGAACACATAGATTGTTCTGTACAATCATGTTAATAACTTGTAAGTGGTGTTATTCTGCTGTATTCAAAAGCTTTTGAAAACAGAGTTGATCACACATTTCCTAAGTACAAGGATGTAAATCAAGGGTGTTTGACTCACAGTGCTGGAGGATGGAGAATCACCTGTAAACAGAGATCTCTCTGTTTGTCTGGACTCTTATATTCTATTTTCTGATCTATGTTAGTAAGGTGCACTCTGAAAAAGTGGTATAGAGGGCATTACTTTGAAGAATTCAACCAGTCATAAACAAACACATCCTTTACCACATTTAGGAAAGGAAGGGATGGAAAGCACAGAACTGATTTTTAAGGAATTAGCTCTTGAGATAATCCATTTATCAGCTCTTTTCCAACCTTTATGTACAGCTAGTGAATTAGACTAAGAATTTTGCTCTTTCTCTTCTTTGTACGCATCATATTTTGAACTTTGATAATAGCAAGTTTATTTCCCACTGTACTTAAAACAATTCAGTCCATTGGTTCTGTCCTCCCTACTGGTGGATCATTTCAGCAAGTCTCTCAGTGTGTATTTTCACTTTGATCGTGCCCTTTCCATCCAGTTTAAGGGAATTAGGTGGATTCTCAAGGGAGCTCAAGTGACTCTTCGGATTGGTTTGTTGAGGTAATTCACTCATTGGTGAAAAAATGGAACACCAACCAGGAAATATAGGAGCATACTCGGATTCCTTTTTCACTGGGGTAATCCTTGAAAATAAAGCCTTGTATGATGTAAATTCATGCAGAATCATAGAACTAAGTGCATCTGCTAAGCAACAGGCAGCAAGTCAGCTCAGGAAAAATGTATTTATTGCAGGCAAAGGTCCTCTGAATTGCTTACTTCATATTAAACAGTTTAAGTGGCCTCCAAGGAAATGTTTGAAAGAAAGAAGAGTTTATGTCCCAAGTCAGTTTGAACCCCCCAAGTCAGGGGGGTTTTTTCATCTCTTTGACCTGATAATCTGAAGCATCAGCGACCTATTTCAGTATGGAAATCTCAGTTTTAGATGTTTTCTCCAGTACCTAAGTTAACTTCTGTTGAGCTATTTCTACATGTTAAACTTGCAAGGATTCACACTCCTTTCTTGTTTCCTGGATAGAAATGTGCCTCCAGCTTCTATAGTCTACCCTCCTTTGTTAGTTGCAATATTCATTGGTGCACAGATAACCTTAATGTTTATTTTTTGCTACTTAACCCTGGTAGGCAGCTTAAGCTATTGTTTATCCTGTGTATTTGTGGCCAGATGCTAGAAATCCTGATAAAATCCCACTTGTAGAATCCTTGAAAAATAATGAATGAACGCACAATTCTAGCGCTGTGCTTTCCCATTGTATGTGGATAAAACACTTTAAAAGTCCTAAAACATTTCAATTGGCTGCACAGACCACACTTGCATGATAAAAAAATAAGCTTTGTGTTGACATTTATTGAAAGAATTAACATATATTTGGTATTCACTAATATCCATTCCAACTCCTGTTTCTCTGAGTAATGAGTCAGTTGCATGCTTTCTGTCCAAATTTGGGGCTTTTGGGATCTTGGAAAATGTAACATTTTTTAAAGGAATTATCACAGAATCACATAATGGTTTGTGTTTGAGGAGACCTTAAAATCATCTTATTCCAACTCCCCTGCCATGGACAGGGACATCTTCCATTAGACCAGGTTGCTCAGAGCCCCATCCAACCTGGCCTTGAACGCTTCCAGGGATTGCCTCAGTCTTGTTTTAAACTCTCTTGTTGTCAACCCTCTGCCTCACAGTGGTGCTTGGAAAAGTCGTTCCATTCATGTGGTAGCCTCAAATGTATTCAATGACTGTTTATTACAGAAACACAAAACAGACAGCTGTTAGGAGGAAGAAACCAGTGCATTTTGCTAAATTAGCTACTGGATTTGCCTGGCCCAGTCAGACAGGAGGCTTCAATATCACTTGTGAGAATGCTGGGAAGTGATATTTAGAAAAATAAGCTCATTTTCTCAGCTGTGGCTGTACATAATCTTTATAGCAGCACCTAAACACATTAATGACTTTCACAGATGAGTTTATTTCTTTGGTTTTATTACAAAGATAATGCAATTTGTTAGCTGTTCCCTGGTGACTTGCCCTGTTCAGAGATGAGTTTTGGAGATAACACCAGGTATTGCTATCTTCTGTTAGAGGAAGATTGCTATTTTTGCTTGTGCCTCTTGTTTGTCTTGTGTGTTCTCTTTATTTATTTTGTATTTTTATTGAATTTACTGTTATGGGCAGTTGGTGAATAAGACCCAGCCTTTAACAGTGCTAGAACTATGTCTCCATGTAGATTTTTATGGTTATGTATAAAAATACATTGTGTCTAGCTTTTGCATTAAAAGTTACAGTATATTGAGGAAAGATACTTGAAATAATATTTCTTGCATGTATGTGTTTATAATATTCATGTTCTTTAATAATATTTAAGAAAAACACAAGTGAAGAAGCATCTGGTATTGAAGACAGAAAATTTGCTAAAAGTAGTAATTCTGTTTGGCAATGTAGGATGAATGCGTGTTGTTAGGGGAATCACAGTCAATGTTCCTGTGATTTGTTGGTTTGGTTTTTTATTTAGTGAAAATAGACTAGGAAAACAGTTTAAACTTGACTTGTGCCAAGATACCAGATACAAGTGGAGAGTGAGTACAAAACACCTGCACTGGTTTTGTACAAAAACCTAATCAGACTCATGTTTGGCATGCACGCTCTGTATGAGTATTATGTGATGCTAAGAACTTCTTAGTTCTCATTTCCTGATTTGCTCAGTAGTACAGTGCACTGTCTTGATCTGTTTTCTGTGAACATAGTGCTTGAAATCTTTCACACAAGCATTTTCCTGGGCTACACTGGCCTAGAAAAGAAAGAATCCTAGAGATTTTTGGAACATTTGAAAAATCTTCCAGCCTGAGAGAAACCACTGTATTTATAGAGAACTTACTGAAAACCCTAAAAACTATGCTATGACGAGCTGCAAGAATTAGTTGAGAAAATGCTTGGAGAAAATATGGGACAAAAAAAGCCAGGACAATGCCTGTGTGTGACTTGCTCAACTTTTCTCTTCCAAAAAGAAAGAAACAATCAAAAATTCTATGCAAAAAGTTCTCAAATTTTAAGGAAAAAATTTGGCCCAAATGAAAATATTTGGGCGTTTTTATAGATACCAGAAAGCAAGGTAAAGAGAATCTTTACTAGAGACACATTTTAATTAATTGACATGTTTCCTCTTTCAGCTTTTTTTTTCAATTGGAAATTGAGTCTATTTTTTTCTGCTCTGTTCTGTGGAGGCTAAAATGTGAAGGGAATTCTAGCAGCTATTAGAAGTCTTTGGATAAGATAATATAGGAGATTCACCACCACATAATATCTTTATGGCTACTAATTCAGTGGTGAAAGGGATATATTCCTTCAGAAAGAGTGGAAAGTATTGCTCTTATGGCACTGTGCAGCATTTCAGATGAAGCACAAATAACTGTGGTAGATAAATGAACACAGAAAGATTGGGAAAAGTGGCTAAGCCTTTGTGTAGTCTTAGACAGTGTATGTGTGGCTGCATATCTAATGTTTTTGGGGAGCGGTTGTTAAGTTTTAATGCTCTTAGGAAGATGCACCGAAGGATACCAGAACTCCTGTGCGGGAGGCAGTTTCAGTTGTGAACAGCAAACCACTGTAACAAAACAGCTGGACTCCAAGGCCTCTTCTATACACAGGTCTGTCACGGGTAGACTTGTGGATTAGAATAAAGGATTTCTGCGTGTGGAAGTAGTGTCATTTTATGTAAGAGCTTTGACTTCTGGCTTCCTTGTTCTTCCCATTCTACTGGGAACCCCCAATGTTCACACTTACATTGAATCCCCTTTGGAAAGTTCAACATAACTATAAAGCAGCTTCTGACTAGTGAAAACAACTTGTGGTTCTCATATAAGAGAGTGAAGCTCATTGAGGTCAAAAGGCAAATTCAGCTTCCTGCAGCAAAGCTTTTTTGATCTGATGGCTGTTCAGGATATGAGCACAGCTTTCCCTTGAAGTGCATGTTGAAGCAAGAGATGTCTTCTAGCCAAAAATATCCACAGAACCTTCACCAATATGCTTTTACTTTGTGACTTTCATGCCTAAAGAGGCCAACCTGGAAACAGAGACTAGACAGGAGTAAGGGAATAAAGGTGGATATTTATTCGAAAGGCCTTCAGAGGCACACCCTGGGCAGGCCAAAGGCTACACCGAAGATGGACAACAAGTCACGAGTTCTTCACACTGTTATAGGTTTGCTCCATTTGCATATCAGCATAAATTCGCCAATTAAACTTTAGCTAATGATGGAACTGCCCCTCAGCTTGCCCCCCTTCTCAAGGTGCTGGGTTACACATTTTGGGCCTGGGACGGGCTGGGTGCCCTTGGAGAGCAGGCCTGGAGAGGCTTTGTTATGTCTGTTTTAGCATGAGAGAGCAGCAGCTGACAGGCTGCAAGAAACTTCAGAGTCATACACTAAGCAGTACAGAATTTGAAAAATGTAAGAGTTAAAACCTAAGGCATCAACTTTGTTTTGTGGTTTGTTTGTATTTGAAATCTTCTGTGAATGTGAATGTAAGATTTCTATATTGTACAGCAAAAAAGAAAAAGAATGGGGAAAGTGAAATGAAGAAAGGAGATCTGATAGGAAAATGATTACTGAATAACATAGAAAAAGGGTTTGGGAAGAGATAAAAAGACAAATTTCCACCAGAAATCAGAGCTAGTAGCAAAGAAATAATGTCAGAGTTGGAAGTAGTAAAATTATTAATTTACATTGTTTTGGAAGTTGTTTCCATAGATTTTATCATAAACTCTCCTACTGCACTCTGATTCTGCTGTTTTCACTACAGTCTCTGGCTCTAATTAAAGCAAGGAGATTTGATTTTAGAACCTGATTGTTACCTTGGAGTTGTTCTTCTGGACTCTGTTAATGGTTTGTCAAAACCTTCTTTAGCATGCTGAACTTTGCAAGAAATCTTGTGGGAAGCTGTTCCTTGTTATGGGATTTTGGCATCTGTTCTTCATATTCAGGAGCAAAAAGTGCTGAGACCATGAAAGGAAGCTGGAAATCAGGTTAGGTAGATGGGAGAGAGACACATTTTTCTCATATAGAGAGTATCCCTCTTTTCCCCTGTGTGCAACATGCAGACACTGCTGGCAGGAAAATGGATGTTTCATCAAAGCACCCAAGGGCTCTCTGTCTCTGGGGGCACAAAATTACTTTCTTATGTTCTACAAGTGGTTCTTGCATCAATGTCAGGGAATGTAATTCATTGAGCAAACCTGGTAACTCTGAGCTCTCTGTGCACTACTGCTACATTGACTCAAAAATACTCATATTTCACAAAGTGCTGGAGTAAAACTAATTGTTATTTTTAAAGGGTAATTTGGGGAGGTCTTTGTTTTGTTATAGAGGGACATGCCTTGGAAAAGACTTCTCTTTCTCATTTTGTTTTTTGCTCTTGTTAAGAAGAGAGGAAGAGGCAGGGAGATGAATTGATGGCTTCACACCAAAAATGCTATTAGTTTATTCTTTCTTCGCAAGATAAGTGACTATGTAAGTACTATTTATTTTCCAAAGTAGAAACCAGAGAATGAATTTCCTTTTTATTTTTTTTTATTTTTTTTGTGAATCCAACCACTATAGACTGTGGCTTTCTTGGCTGGATCCAAAGTTGGGTTTAATTGCTATTATGGTTTTTAATTACTGATTTCACTTTTATTTGTTGAAGTCACAGCTTTTTGTATTTATCAAAGACAGGCTGCATGAAGAGATCATAGGCATAAGAGATTAAACCCCTAGTCTCAATTCAGTGAAACAATGCACATATTGTAACTAAAACGGTTTCTTTTCTCTTCTTTGATTTGTTGTACCTAATTAGTTATAATGTGCAGGCAATAAAAATCCCCAGCTTTTATCCCCAAAAAATCCCCAAGCTTTCTAAGCTCGGGCCTTACTCTACCACTTTGTCTCACTTTGAACAGTCCCTTTACAAGTAATTGTACTGTTGCACTGATTGGGATTACTTATGCGGCAAGAAAGGACTCAGGCAAGGAGAATATTTGATTCCAGACTTGAATTATGAGATGAGATGCTTCGAAAATGTTTAAGTGGGCGGGTAGTGTGGCATGTGTCATGCAGAAGTTAAAGCACTCATTATTTGAAAAGCAAAAGATAAGTGCCTTCAGCTTGGAAGGGCAACACGATACCCATTCCTGAATGCCTCCAGCATTGGTCTTGCTCTGTTTGTTCTGAAGTGGGAATCCAGCTGATGATCGTTGAAATCAAATAATCTGACTTTCTCTTCCCATTCATAGCATGTAGAATACATCATGGAAAACGTGTTAGGACAGTTGTACTCATCTGTTACATTTTCGGAAAACAGGGCGTTCTCAGTCTTCCGTCCTTTCTCCTGTGTGCCTGTAGACAGACATGCAATTTCACTGGCCCCACCTGCCTCGTGCTTCCCTTATCCATTCAAGTTTAACTGGCTGCTGGAAAACTTGCACTGCTAATGGTGGCTGTTGAGAAGTGTGATAGACTGATAATTAGAGTCGTGTGGGCAATGTTACCTTTTAAATCTAAGGCAGGTTTGCTCAAAATTTATCCATCTTCTGCAGAGCTTAATAGTTGTGTAAGGCTTTGATTTAGGCTCTGGCAGAGGTGTCTGAGTGTTTTCAGTTTGCTTTGGTTTCTTTGAGAGCCTTTGGCAGAATTTTTGGTTTCTTGGATTTTTCACGGCACCATCTTTCTAAAAACACCATAGTAGCTCTTGAATTATGTGCTGAGATTATCGTCCTTTCTAGCTCTCAGTTTGATTTGCACAATGATAAAAATGAGAAAAATACAGACCTTTATTGTTAAGACTTGATAGTAATGTAGAAATCTCTCCCAGATCTGTGGCATTTTTAGTTCAATCTATAGGGTTAATATTGCTGGTTTTCCCAGGTATCCTTATGGGAAAAGAAATCCAACTTTACATAGGAGTCTGGTGATAGAATGACTTAAACACATGCTGAAAAGGGCTATAACTTGTATGCCTGGAGGTATTCCCTTTGAGGTTCAGACTGCCCTATAGCTATCCTTGATATTATATACCCTGCTCCTCTTAGGATTCCCATTTTTTTTCTGGAGGTACAAAATCAGGTTAATTCATAGTCTTTCTGTTTATGCATAATCATGAAGCTTTGCAAATGAAATACCACAAAGTGTGATAGGTCCTCAGAAAAGCACTGCATTTATGAAAAACAGTTTAAACATGACTTCTTTAATTATATATGCAAGTAATATGCATTGGAAGAACTGGCATCAAGTTCCTGACTGCATTTCAAGTGGCTCCTTCTATAGTCTCTTAAAAAATAAGTAAGTAAAATGGATTTAAAATTACATTATTAGGGCTCACAGTTCCTAGCAGTCCCTTTTTTAAAAGAAATTGGCCTATTGTATGTTTTTTCTTGGAAACCATAAGCAGAATGTAGCAACTGTGCTGTTAACACTTCCAAAACTGTTATTATATTTTAAAAAAGTAAACAAAAGAATGACCACATGCAATTTATTTTTTACTAGGGGACTGTGTGTGGTCCACTAAGAAAAATTAATAGGCAAAATAAAAAAATCTTCTAATAATCATATTGAGTCCAGTGGAGGTGCTGGCACATATTAATCTTTCTGCCTAACAGGTTGTTAATAAGAGAAATTAAGCTCTGCTACTTTGATTTTTTTCTTAGTGTTATTGAAGGGTTTGTATGTAGGAATGTGTGCATTTATCACGTAGTTCTGTAACAGCTCCCTTTAGTATACCCAAACTATTCCAACAAACTTACATTCAACAAATGTAATAAATCTTTACATTTTAAAGTGTTCCTTAATTGCAGTGACTGGGCCTCTTACTTCCCAAACTTTCAGGTCAGGAGCCATGAGCCTTTTACCTTTTAGAAGCTCTGGAGCCTCTAGCTGCATGCTGGTCAAGAAACAAGGTACTTGCTCTTCACAATAACTTGGGTAACCCTTTTCTGGGCTTACAGAACAGTCTTAGTTTGAACTACCACATGTGACTGAACCATGAACTAACAGGCATTCAGTCTTTGTTCCAAACAAAAAGTCACTTTTATTTCAAACAGTGTAAGAGATAAAGTAGTGTATTTCCACACCTCGTTCCATCACACCTCTCAGTGAAAAAGCCACAACTGATTATGGCACCAAGAAGTCTTAATTTCTCTTCATCAGTGTCTTCTAGGATGTGATTTCTCCAGTCATATTTCTCCTTCTCTCCTTTAAAGAAAAAGGAAACCATCACCTCACTTTATAAATTCTAGTTGTTTTTTGTTAGATGACCTTCTGACTGGTCTTATCAGATGATTAAAAAATACCTAATTATCTAAAGTAATGTCTAACTACCACTCTTGTGCAACAAAAATCAGGAAGAGACGTTACTACTCCTCCTATTCTAAAGGATGTTCAATAAATTATTCGAAGAAGCTTTTGTCCAAACAGTATTCGTAAAGATTTACTCTTCCCTCTCTGCCAAACTCATCTCATTTATCCTGTGGTCGGAAATTTTCTCTTAGTTTGATGCAATGTTCACAAAGACAACAAAGAAGACAAATGTCTTCTTTTTTTCATTCAAAAAGGAGGTCTCAGGAGCAGGTACACAGAACTGATGTGGTCAGAGCAGTCAAGCTGTCATTAAGGAAACCTGTAGGAATATGCAGGAATACTTCAATGGCCTGTGTGGATGAACAAGAAGCTCCCGGACAAACTCAAAAAGAAGCCTGCAGAGGGTGGAAGCAAGGACAGGCAGCCTGGGAGAAATACAGAGCAATTGTCTGAGCCACCAGGGGTCAGGTTAGGAAAGCTAAAGGCCTGATAAAATTAAATCTGGTCAGGGACATCAAGGGCAACAAGAAAAGTTTGTAAACTCTTACAAACTGCTATAGTTATGGGTCCCAAGGTTTAAGCTGTGACAAGCTCCATTAGTGTTTGGATTTGTTTCTTCACCACTGCATTAGCAGCTCTTCTTCACTGGTGTCTTACCACAGTGAGGGTGCACTGGTGTAAACTGGTGTGCCCGGATTGTGAGGACACACCCAGACACTCAGCAGTGGTGGGAGATTCTCTCCTGAAAGTGCTGTTCAGGTTGAGCAGACTGTGGAGCAGAGGCCACATCTGATGAATAAAAAACAACATCTCCTCCTCTTAGCTCAGGGGCTAGGAAAGATGCACAGTCTTGTAGCCCTGCCTTTTTTCTTACACTGTAATGAGATTTTACCAACCTGAGCTCTTATGACATTGCAGATACTATTCAAATCATTTGCATAAAATATATAAACAAAGCTGTACTTTTAAATAACAAATTACATGGATCAAATTAAAAGAATTAGTACAGAATAGGGTTGGCTGCCAGTGAGTGTCCTCTGGCTTCTACATCTCATTTTGAGACATAAATTGCAGAAAACTCCCAACACAATAAATCTGCCCTAGAGATTATTTTTGGTTTTATTATGACGTTGCATGGGTTTCAAGGCATGACTGTTGTGGCAGTGCCAGCGGAAAAGCGAAGACTATCTTGGTCTGTTCTGGACAGTTACATTTGTGAGATAATGTGTGTGTTGTTGTTTCAGCAAATTTCCACATATATCGGGCTTTAGTATTTTTTAACATTTCATTTTTTCATAATTTCATCATGCCTGTGTTCTTTAGAACACAGAATAGCTTTCCCAGTAGACCCAGAGGTGAGGATGCCCGTGGTTTGCATACTGGCATGCACCATGATAGCACGACTGTTCTCCGCCTTCTACCTTTGTATTTATGCACTTGTTTTTGGCAGATCTTGAGCTTCGACAGCATTTGCTCCACCACTTTTCATTTGGATCTGCCTGCCACTTTGTTTTTATTTCAATACTGGTTTCAACTTCACTCAGTAGCTATGCATGTGCTTGTCCCAAATTAATGGATTGGAAAGGGCTTTCCGTCAATGATTTATTTTCCAATTGCAACAATCCTGAAATGTGGTAGGGTTAAATTGCATTTTCACGTAGTCTAGAAAGTTGCTAAAGAGACTGAAAAACTTTGCTCAGCATTCTCTTTTACGCATATTTCTCTGTGATTGCTTCAGTCTTTCCCTGCTCACTGTGATAAGTTGCTTAACTCTACATTGCTTATTAAGCATTCTGCCACTTGCAGTTTCTGGTTCTAAACACTTCAGATACAAACTTAATGCTCTTGGAAATAGCTGCTTTTGCTTGTGCCTACACATGAGGCTGTGAGTAACAAGTTGTTTGTATTCTTAACTTCACATGTAAAATTTCTACCTCATCTAAAGAATCCATGCTTGAATACCAATACTTCAACATTCAGTAAAAATAGCAACAGCTACCAGTTGTGTCATTGCTAATGCATGGGTCTTTCTTTTAGTTGCCCTTCCTATATATCATCTATTTAGTATTCCCCGCAAAGTTGATGAAAGCCACCATTTTATTTCTTGTTTCTGTGCCCACAAGTGAGCTTGCAGTGTGTCAGACAATTTGCTTCATGCTAAGGTAGTCAGAAGCAGGAAATTAAAGCAAGTAATTCTGTTTGGTTTTAGAATAAAAAGTCAAATTGTGTTTATATGCAAAGAAAGCAAGGTCACTGCTAAATAAACAGAATATTTCCTTTCAGATATTTCCAAACAGAAATGATCCTGCAAGTGTAGAATAGAGAGTATCAGCTTACTCAGGACTTCTAAAGACGTGGTGCCCCTCAGTCCTGCTGGACGGGCTGGGTCCTGGTTTCAGATGTCTGTGAACCACAGCTAAGCTGAACAGCTTTGGCACTCCACTAATGTTGTGTTTAAACTCCTGAAAGTACATAACAGATTTCTGATATCTGCTGGCAGACAGGTGATTTTCAACTTTTCTGCTTTATGTCCGTGTTAATAAAAGAAATAGGATCGGGTTGTTATTTTTAGTTCAGGCATGCAATTGTCTGTGCTGTTTAATTGTTTGTGTGCTCCCTGACACAGTTTTGGCTTGTGGCTCAATCCATCTGAAGCAATAGCACTAGCCAAGTAATATGATATGGAAGTATGGATATGCATCCTATTTTTAACTGACCAGAATTAACTGTACAGTAGTGAATCTTGCCATTCTGTCCTCTGGAGCTCGGGCTTTCCCATTAAGACAATGCAATGCTTCCTTTGGTCTTTCAGTGCCCCTCTCATGGAGCTAACAGGCTGGGCTGGCAGGGTAAAGGCTAGGCTTGAGCTGTATTCCAGGCTTCTTGATCCACAGCACAGAGCCTCAAATCCAAGGAGGTTTTTTGCATAGGAACCTTCTGGGGAATTGTTGGAAATCACCTTGCGCTTCCTCAGAAGTTTGCTTAAATTCATGGTGTTTTTGTGGGTTTTTTGTTTGGTTGTTTTTTTTTTTTTTTTCATTTAAGCTACTTTGCTTTCATAATCTGTTTTTTAAAAGGAATTTGTTTCCTCTTGCAATTCCAAACAGCAACATTACTCATCTCATGACAGTCCTGCTGAGAGTGAGATGTTGAAGTATTCTCTTCAGGTTATTGATTCTTGAATAGAGAGTGCCAGCAAGCAAAGCAACTTCACAGAAGTGATCATTTTCATGTTGTAGACCTGAGACCACCAGCTATCTTATCCAAACATGGGAAAGTCTATTTGCTGCTAGGAAATAATTTCTGCTGTTTTCTAGACAACATCAAATGAGTGAGAAAAGGCAATAGAGCAAATTAGGCCTTGCTGTACATTGTGGAGATAAACTCATCTCCAGCACTGAATCCCAGCTTATTTAGGCTCACCCAACAGTATTGCCATAGCACTGCATATGGCATTGTAACTGAATTTTTTCTGACAGAAGACCTAAGTCAGTCTGTTTTCCAAAAAAAGTATATGAATTTTACAGCCAAGTATCTTTGCAAAACAGTGGGCAGAAAGAAAAACATCCACCCCTCTTCTGTGATCAACTCCTTGAGAGGAAAGGATAAGAAATATCAGCATATACTAAAAATAATTGTAAAAAAGAAGAGCAAACAAAACCCTCAAATCCACAAAGCATTTCAAACATCAATGTTTAAAGTTAGTCACAGCTTAAATAAATGTTAGACTCTCAGAAATGCTGACCACCCACAGCTCCTAAAAGATTTTAATCAGCTGTTTGACTCAGAAATGAAGTAGTTTCCATGTGATTTTCAAGTTTAAGCAGTACTGTTTTAAATGTGGTATGAGAAACTTACATCAAGTTCCCAGATTTTTACGTGTCACGTTCCATTGCGGGGAACTGTGAGGAGTTCTTTTAAAAATGGATGGTCAGGAACGAAATGAAGCCAAACGAGGCAAACCTTGTACCTGAGAACCATTCATTGGTAACGAAAACGAGAAGGAAAAGGAGTTGCCCGAGCGAAATAGGGCTAGAAGAGACAGAAAAGAAGACAGGAAAATGGAAAAGGAGTGGGGGAAAGAAGAGAGAGGGGACAGAGGGAGACAAGGGCGTTCCCCCCAGGGAGGCAGGGCGGTGCTGTCCAGGCAGGGGAGGTGCGCTCGCTGCCTGCCTGGGGCCGGGCTGGGACTGACGGAGCCTGCGCGGCGCCGGGAGGGGCGCGGCCCCACAGGCGACGGCACCGGGCACGCGGTGAGCGGGCGCTCGGACTGGAGCCCCGGGACCCGGGACAGGGTCGCGGTGACCGGCTGGATCAGGGCGGCAGGTTGGGAGCCGGCAGCCCAGGCGAGGACGCGGGGCGAAGTGGCAAGGCAGGACAGGTGCGAGGGCAGGAGAGCCAGAAGGCAGGCAGGCTGGGGCCAGGGCAAAAGAGGGAGCCAGCGGGAGCACCAAACAGTAGCAAGCCCCAGCGAGCAGCAACACAGCTGGCTTTTATCCCCCCCAGCCCCTCCCAAAGCCTGCCCACTGACAGGGAACCATTGGTCCGGTCCAACCTCCCTGTGCCGTCCATGGGTGGAGAGCTTTTCGCAGCTTGATGGGAGAAGCCCTCCGCAGTGTCTCCCTGCCTCACGGGACGTGCTGCCAGGCGAAGTCTCCCACAGACGAGGCTTCTTCCATTTGCCTCCTGCATGTGGCACATGGGCACCCCTCCTCCACAGGCCTCCGACAGCCATTGCTGAGGCACAACAAAACTGAACTGGCTCCTCACGGTATGGTTCTATAATGTGACAGGAATCTATGTCCAGATGTTGATTAAACGCAGTAACCTGTTTAAAAATTACCTATAAAATGCTTTACACGAGACAGTGATACCATTAAAGTAATGCTTAAAGTTCCATAAACTTGGTGAATAAAGGCTGAACATCATGAACATGTATGATTTTGAAATGAAGTCCTTTGCCTTGGACTATATATATCTATAACATAGATATATAAGTAATGCTAAACTTAATATGTGAAGAAAATTTGCTTCTCTTTCTCTAAAGGTGGATGCCAACCTGCCAAGGTTTAACTGTGGAGAATTTTATTCTCACAGCTGCATATGTAAGTATAAAATTAGGAACTCTTTTGCGCCCTTTAAACTGGTGTATTAAGAGCAGAACTATGCCCAGGAAACCTCATGTGTGTGTTAGGTAACAGAATTGAAAGGAATTTGGGGTTTTTGATGTCCAAACCAAGCTGTGACAGGAAATAAGATGGCTAATATGTTAAAAGTGGATCTGCACTGACTTTAATTGTGTTAGAATGGGACCCATTGCATTCTTTGCTTGCTTCTTGTTACAGAAGTTGTCTTCTAACCCATGTGGCTGTATTGATAGTGCTTTTAGTAAACTTTTGATTGGAACTTTGCACTGAAACAGACAGTATGTGCTCAAATTCAGGTTCCCCACTGGAGAGGACATGCTCAGCAGATGAGCTTGGAACTTTGTTTCCATATTGCACCTATGCTCATGCAGCATTGGATAATTTTTCCTGGATGCACACATCACAGTCCAAGCACGAACTGTGATGACTTGGGCATAGCAGCAGGGTCTCTAAGTTCAAACTGATACGTCCATATTAGATTCACCTCTAAGGTTTCATTATACTTCTGTTTTTTTCTGAAGTAACTTTTTATCAGCAGTTAATTGCCTCTGATTTGGGCAGCTTTGAACTACAATTTTTTCACATTGTTCTGTTGTATCCTCCGTAACTCCTTACAATGAACATAAAGAGTAATCTACAGATGCTGTCTTGCGATATACTTCTACAGGGTTTTCTAGAATAAATGTCTCAGTTAACAAGTAATAACCATGTTGGCAAGGGGAGCTATTTAAATTAGGTTCTCAAAGATCCAATAAAAGAAAACAAATCAAAACCCTTGCAGATTTTTACGGCTGACACATGTGATTTCTGCCACGTTTTCTTTCCTGCCACAGTTGCACTCCACATGCCTTTGTGTGAGTCTTGTTTCAAACCAGAGACAATCTCTTGATGTATAGACCTGTTCCTCCATAACCCCATCGCTTTTTTACCAGCAAGGGAGCATTCTGCTCTTCATTTTACCTTAGTGATTCTTTTACTTTCAAAGAATGTTTTCCTTTGTTACTTAAAGTTCTATAAAAGTTTTTCTCTAAAACAAATTAGATCTACTATAACTTTAAAGTCATAGTAATAAAGTCACTTTGAAATTCAGAGTAAAACCAATACTTTGAGCTCTGTTTATACGTGGCATGATATATCAACACTGGCTCTGAGAAAATTTTAAAAGTGAGCTATATAACAAATCAGAGATGGCTCTGAGCCCTCTTAAACATTGACTTCCATTCACAGAAACCTTGTGCACTTTTGAAGCTTGTCAGTCTCCAAAGAAATAGATCCCACAAATTACTGTGAATTGCTTTTCCAAATCTGTTTCCACTTGAACTTGCTCACTTTATTTGAATGTAAACTTGCTTTCCTTGTCAATTCAATTTTTTTAGCAGTCTTCTTTTGGCTCATCTTTCTCTGGTTACATTTTAAGTATCTTGTGTGGGTAACACTTCCTCACAGTCTTCTCCAGACTGTGGGGTTTGCAATTCAGATTTAGCAACTGGATGTCTAGTTTATTCCCCTCCTTTTATTTTTAAAAATTTCTTTCCTCTTCTCTTTTAGGGGCCAGAGAATAGCTAATGCAGAAGATTCTGCCTTGGCTATTTCGCTCTTAATACCGTTTGTCTGTTTGACACTTAAGGACTTGTCTGTACATCTTTAGGTCTGTGGATAGTTGCATAGAATTCATCCCACTTTGGAAGGAGAGGGAGTAACAGTATGACCTAAAACTTCATTAGATTATTTTTCATTGCAAATAAATAAAAAGATGCATACCTCTTTACTTCATTTGAATTAACATATTGCCTAAAAACCTGAGCTGTATTATGGTACAAATGCATGAATTGAGCTCATAGGACTGTAAAAGGACATTGCTCTAATTGCAGGTTGGTACTTTCTTCATCCAATATGTCTAAAAATTAATCAAGCCCCAGAAACTGAAAAAAAACCTGTTCTGTGAATTTAGAGAACGTAAAAGGGACTGTCCACACGATCGTTGCATCTGATGATAATTCTATCATAGATGTATGATATAGTACAGCTTGAAAGGGGCCTCCTGCGGTCAGTTAGTCCAACTGTCTGCTCAAAGCATGCTTAAATCCTATTTTTTCTTTAAATTTCAGCAGAAGTTCTAGACAATAACAGAATCTTTCTATGAAAATAATTTCTAGCAGATTCCAAGAGATTGCTGACAATGTTCTGTCACAGTTCAAAGTTAAAATGAAAAGTTTCAAATATGACTCATCTCTTTTGTAATGAAGGGATTCAAAACAATTTTGTAGGTTTGTGGGCCTTCAGAACACAATCCATTATCAGAGTGGAAGCTGCCATTTGTCTCCTGGTAATGGGTGCCACTAAATAAGGTCCACTCTTTCAGATAGAGTTTTATTTTCATGTGCTTTGTATGCTGTTGGGGAGGGAAGGATATTGTAGAAATAAGAAAGGTGGAACAGCCAGTGTTGGAGCTGAGTACTGTCTTTATCCACACTGAGTAATGCTTTTCTCTTCTCTAAGCTCATACTGGCTCAAGAAGAATTATGGGTAAGCCAAGGCTTTTACACAGGTATCTGGACATGCCTGTGTAGAGAAATGTCTTTACAGATTTCTTCAAACATTAAGGATAAAAGCATTTGGAGAACCACTGGAACAGGTCGTCTTTGCCCCAACCCAGGAAAAACTCAAGGTCAGGTTGGATGAGGCTCTGAGCAACCTGGTTTAGTTGAAGATGCTCTTCCTCATTGCAGGTTGGACTAAACGACCGTTAAAGGTCCCTTCCAACCCAAACCATTCTACAATCCTTTGGTGTGATTTCAATCCAACATAGAACTTACGTTTTCATGTTCTTAAGTGCTCTAGTTGTCCCAAGAGGAAATACAGTTTCTAACTGCTTAGGACAAGCTAGGTCTCAGAGCCACTCCCCCATGTGACATTCTCGGAGGGTTTAGAACTGGTTTCATGAGACCCGAAAGAGGAGGATGATAAAGCCCTAATAAAAAATGATTGCCATATTTTTGACTGTACATGGAGTAACTTATGCCATTATGCACTTATTAATAGGTATAGAGTGTCTCATCTCCTTTGCTATAGTTATCAAAATTATAGAAGTGTGTAGAATAAATCCTTTTCCAGTGGTAATAGCCTGAACTTGTTCTCTCACATCCTTGATTTCAGTGTAATCAACAAGAAGTTTATTTATCTTACTTTATGCATTCACCCACTTGTTCAATTCAAAGGGAAGATCAGCTTGAAATACTTCTTGAAGGTTTAACTCTTCAGGTTTCACTAAGTTCTTTTTACTTTTAGTTTTTAATTTTTATTTATTTATTTATTTTAAAAAGGCTGTGCAGGGTGTCAAGGACAAATGGAAAAGTAATAAGGTTTTTAAGATACTGTTTAGATGGAATTTAGAGCAACACACATATTTACATACACCCAGTAGTGCAGTTCAAAGCTACCAGTTCTTATTCAGTTAAGCCCATTATGACTTCTGGATTTGATTCCTGAACTTTTGCCTGAACTGTCTTTTCGGGCAGAAGATCTTTGGTTTCTCAGGTAAAGCCAGTAGGCAGAAGATAATAAAACACATTCATCAAATTCATCCAGTGGTACCAGTAGTTGTGAGATTTTGAAATATCTTTTCCTTTCAATACATGGCTTATTTTTAATTAAATTGGCAAGACTTCAATTATCTTAAGTAACTAAATACATTATGTATTCATTTAGAGACCCTATATTGAGGCTTAGTGCTAGTTGCACTCATTTTGACAAATTTTAGGCAGAAAATTTCTCAGGGGAGTCCTGCTTTCTGTCATTCAAAAAGCTTTTATAATCATTTAGTCCAAAATGGTGATGTAGGCCGAAGTTTGAATCCCTGGCATATTGCTATAATGCTGCATTAGCTTAATCCTTCATTTTCTTGTCAATTAAGGACTTATCTTTATTCACAGATTCACTTATCTGTTATTCTTAGGGTATTTTAATGCTAGTAGTTAAAATCCCTTTGTTTATGGCAATAAGGAACCATTCAGTTTGTGAACTTTATAAAACCAACCTCTGCCAATTTTGCTGTTTGAGAATTGCTGTAAAGAAGTGTTCCCACAGTAATTACTTATTCCAGAGATGTTCACTAAAGAATGAAGTAAGGGGAAAGTGTATAAAACAATTGTGCACCAACTGAGGCAAGTTCTACCCAGCACCTTCCCAGCAACTACAGGGCATTAAAAAAAAAAATCCTTGCAAAACAGTACACAGAAATCTGTTGTCTTTAATGCAGTTGCATATAGTGACTTTACAAATATTGGCAATTACTTAAGGTATTCACATTTAAATTAGATCTGGCCAAAAGGTTGGGAAAAAGTGAGGGAGGAGGAGCAGGGGGGGTTGGCAACAGCTTTTCAACGTGCGGCTCAGCTGCCCATCATTACTCACTTTCAATGGTTTGGGTCATGGCTAGTGTCACTCATTTTAATACGCACTTAGTGACACTGAAGTAGGAATGGTGAGGCTGAGATAAGGAAATATGTGATGAACAAAAATTTTCAAAAATCCTTCCAGCTGGATATTTCTTATGGCACATTGAAATCAAAGCAACAGCACATGAGCTGTTCTTTTTTTTCAAGCTTTGTTGCATTTGAAAACGTATTTTAATTTTAAGTGTGGGGCAGGAAGGAAGAGAGTGTACTATTAATATTCAGTGGCAATTGTGGAAAAGTGCCATGAGTTTGTACTTGGAGCATTTCATTTCGGCAGTACTGGTAGAATGCATTTAGACCAGCAAACTGTTGTTGAAAGCTTTGTGAAAACTTTAATGAGGCCAGGAGTTTACCCATGGCAACTGCCCCAGTCACTTGAAGCATCACTTCTGAGAAACAACTAGCAAATCTGGAAGCTTCTATTTTTGTGTTACCTGAGCAGATCTGATCAACAAAAAGTGTAAAACAATGTTTTACTTCAAAAATGGAGTAAATTCTGTCTTGGAGACTCTCAGTGTAAATTCATCATCTCTAGTGTAACATAGGAAAGAAAGAAAAGAAAACAAATGTAATAAGTTCTATTCACATCTGAATTTTAGTATTAATAAAAAGGTAGATGTGTTCTGCTTTTCAGACTTCAGGGGCCATATTTCTTCATGGGCAATAAGGAGATTGTCTTACTGACTCTGAGGTGATTCAATCCTCTTGCTTCTATCTAAGTGAAGAAGAAAATAAAAAAAGGAAAGGTGTGCCTGTTATAGTAATTTTGTTCATCTGAAGTGGATGAATATTTCTCCTGATAAACTGCAACACTATTAGGGTGCTGCTTATCTTTTTATTCATTATTGCTGCTTCAGGAATAGAACTAGAATAATTGACTAAGCAAAACAAAACTGCTTTGTAATTAGTCAAATCCTGAAGCCTTGCAAGAAAGTATGCAAAGATTCATTTTCAACAGTAATTTTCCTCAGGGAAAAGCTTTGCACACTAGTTTTAAAGACCAAACCTAATAGATGTCTTCTACTTTTCAAAATATTTAATAACTGGGTAGTAAGTGGACTTTAACCTAGAAAACTGGGTTCTCATTATTGTTTTTTTGCCAAGGATGAACCATTATTCTGTCATTCACTTTTTTGCCTACAGCTTAATGGCAGAGGATGACCTGGTGCTACATTTTGTGCAAGATGGGAATTGTCAGCCAAAAGATCACAATTTAAAACTGATTCCTTCTGTCTGAAAATCTGGTATGCTGCTTGAGACTAAACTAGTGTCTTTTTTGAGAGTGTCTGGTTTTGAGAGCTGTTATATACCTGTCATACCAGACAGACAGACATTCTGTCTTTGTTGTGAACCACAGTGATCTCCAACCAACAGAGATTACTGAGAAAATGTATGGCTGCTGGTTCCAAGTGACCTGTATACTAAACCCTGAGCCCTGTGCTCATCTTCCTGGTGAACTCTGACTCCAACTCTGCATTCCTCCCATGTTATTTAAAAAGGACATTTGCCTGCCAGAAGCACAGCATGAGCAATACCTGTAAAATATTGCCTAAGGATGGAAATGCTACTGAGAGAGTTTCACAACTGAGTTAACTTTTGTCTTGCAAGGAAAATATTTTGCATGGCATGTGCTTGAAAACAGGCACTGTCTGTTACCGCTGCCCTTGCTTTTTAAAAATTGTTTTTAACTGTTTTTGTGGAACTTGGGTTCCTGTGATTGGTCCTTCTGTTTTAATTATTGAATGTCTCTATAATGTATATTGCTTCACAGGTTTTAATCCCTGGCTTGTTTTGGAAAGCATTAACATATACTTGTTTTACATTACATAACACCAGTGCTGTGTAACAGCAGGTGATCTTGTGCATATGCAGCTACCCCATTTTGCAGTATTTTCTATGCCATCCCTTCTGTGTAATACTATGTTAAATGCTGTTCTAGTAATGAAAGTTTAGATTGTAAACTATAATCTCCTCACCCACATCATGCTTCAGATTCCATTAAATGATCCCCATCTTATCTTTTAAATGATCAGCACAGCAAATACTTAACTCTAAACTTCTGGATAATTCAGCTGTCATAAGCAATCATTTATAAACTGATTCTTCTCCAGTCTGCGGAGCAGTGAATCCATCTGGGTCCTGCTATTAAGCTCTATGCAGTAATCCAAATGATAGGACAGGAGACAACCTGAGCAGAGCTTGATGAGTTAATGCACTTGCTAAGTGCATCTTTCCTCACTGTACTGAAGGTGGTTTTTATTCCTTTATTGAATGATGAGTGGTCAGCAGAAACAAGCTGCCAGTTAATGAAATTTGCTTTTGACAAGGTAAGGGGTGCATGTCCTAAGAATTCATATTGATTGTCAGTTAGATCACCCAAGAATTTGCATCATCCTAATGAGCGATAGTCGAACCCAGGTGTTGATGCTAGAGAGTGGGAAGAAGCTCACTAATGGCTTTCTGCAGTGCAGTCACAGAGTAGCTGTGTACAAGGGCAGCCACGAGGCCTCACAGTGTGGCTAAGGAGAAGATCTGCAGCTCGGAATTCTTTCCTAACAGAACCCTTTTCAGCAAGGTGTGGAATCTAGCTGTGAATGAAACCCAGCCGCCTGAAACTGTAAGGTGCATGTTGTCTTAGAATTGTACTATCTGTTCCCTCGGATAGTATGGGCAAATCTGGCACTGGAAGTGGATAATATTTTTCTTTCTCTGCTGTGGATCTCAAAATCTGAAATCTGTTGAGTGGATGAATCATTTTTGAGAGTCTAAGCAAGAGCATCCTTTTGTTTCTAATAACTCCTGACTGATAAGTAGCTTCCAAAAGATCTAATGGACTGAAGTGAAGCACTAAGAAAGCTCCTAGTGATGTTAAAACTCATAATAAAATATAATTTTGGAGAGATGGTCTCAGTGACTTTCAGTGGTGAAGTGTAGAAGCTGAATTTGAGAGGATGTTATCAATGCTTTGGAAAGCCCTTTAAACAGATAACCTTCAAACTCATAAATATGCTTTTCTAAGCCTTAAATGTGCTTCTTCTGGCACCTCTACATGTTATGAATTGCAGTTACAAGGATTATATCCCTGATGAGGCCGTATAAAGGATGTTATTCCGTGTGTTTTATATGAATGAAATACAGACATACACTGGAGCCACAGATGTCCATGGCTAGATCATTTTACTACATGCAAATATGAGAAATGCAATAGACTTTCCTGTCTGGCTGCCTTTGTCAGACCTCAGTGTACCTTACAAATAGAACTGCATTAGTTCAGATACAGGTAATGTCTTTGTCCAGTGCTTTACAGTGCATAACTTTAAACTAACACCATGAAATGCAGCGCATTTATAATGAAAGCAGCATGTTCGGCACTTGCTTTGAGATGAAACAATTGCATAAAGGGCTTTTTTTAATATTAATTTTATGTTTTTAATTTATTAAAGTTTGTATTTCTTCCACTTCTATGACAAAAGATATGTTTCCCAACGACATAATAAAGTTCCCTTCTTTGTCAGTAGTTTCTTGAAAAAGATACTCTAGCTTCACTTTCTGTTCTCTTGCAATACATACAAACTTCAGAGTGTGTGGTTTCTTTTAAGCAGTTGCAGAGGCATATGTCTCTCCTGTCATAACGGATATGGGATTTCCCAGGTATTTTTTAAATAGTTCAGCCTGAACAACTCTAGAGCTTGAGCTTTTCCCTGCCCAGACTTTTCCTTCAGGTGTACTCTTGATGTGGATTTGGTTACACCTACTTAAACATATTAGATACATGCAGGATAATATCTAGCCAATTAGGAAGATTATTCTTCTGAATAGAAAATGAAATGGTAGCAAGATTGTACAGATTTCCCAAAGTAGCAAAATTGCATAGTGAAAAGTATGGATATTTTAACACATTATATTCTGGAAACCTGCTATATTTTTGTAGGTTTTTGAAGAATGTTCCCACTTCCTAAGTATTTTAGCATATCATTTTAAAAAGTATTTTATGACTTGATTTTTTAAAAAAGAACAATTTGATTAAGTTTTTTGTTTGGGTCCAAGTTGAATTTGGCATGTTGTATGTAAGAAAAGAGCCCAGACCAAACAAACCAAGCCAGAGGCCTGTAAGTCCTGTCCTATTTCTGATCTGGGTAAGAACACCAAAAGTAGTATGTAACATATTCTAGTGTGAAAGGCTTGGGATTGAACATCTCCCTTTGGTGAAGACAGGAGACCCTACAAATGTGAACCCTCTAAATGGGTGATTTAAGATAATATTAGCCTTGTGAAGGCAGCGTCACAGAATATCAATTAAAGCTGAGGTAATTTGGGGATGGGGGAGGTGGTCATTGATAAAGGCCAAGCTGTACAGCTTTCATTACATCAGTGAAGACACAGAACACTTCTTTTCACAGAAAGGGAATCCCTCCCCACCAAACCCAGTGTGTCTTGGCCACGTTCCTCATCCTGCAACTCCTAAGGTGACAGAACACTTTTTTTTTGTTTAACAAACTTTCCAGTCCCAGTACTGAGTCTGTGGCACACCCTTACACTCCTGAAAAATCTGTAAACCTCTTTACTAAGTCAGTAGAGTACTCACACATTTGGGAAAGTTTTTTCTGGTGTGAAGAACAGAAGCAGATGGGACATGAGATGGCAGCCTTATAGACTTCAGTATAGTGTCTCCTTTTCACAAGGAGACGGAATTTATTTGCTTTTAGTATTCATGGGACTGACTGTTTTCTGAGTGATTTACTATACAGATATTATTTTGTTGTTGTTACAGAATGTGGGGTAAAATTTCCTTTGTCAAAGCAGGTAGAATATGTCTAATATTTGCTAGGCAGCCTGTCTGCTCTACAGAGTCAGTAGGAACTCAAGTGCCTGCCCTCCACCATGAACATTCCATTTTATATTGTAAAATTTGTACTTAAAGATTTTCCCGGCTTCACCAGACCAGCATCAAGTCTTACAAAACAAAGTTTTGTTAACCATTCTTTCATTAAAAGGGTGAGTTTGTCCAGTGTTTGTCAAACTTCGAGAAAGTAGAATTGTATCTTTACTGACAAGGGGAAAAAAGAAAGAAAAGACACTAAATAAAGCCCAACCCAGATGATAGTTTAAATTATCTGTATTTGAACACTTGGATGATAACATTTTTGAAGGTACTGGATCCCTGCCTGTGGAAAGGTATCAGTTTGCTTTCAGCAGACCATTATGTTCACAACATATTTATGTGAGCAAAAAACCAATAACAGTATTTCAGTGGTTATTGACTGTGTTTGGCTTAATACTGGGTTGCAGTCATGGCTAAGATGTCCTTTGTATGTAATGGAATGATGAGCCAGTCTTTCTGTGGGCAGGCATGAGTTATTGCTTTATGGCTTTGGTGCATTTTTTTCTTCAGCTGCTGGTTTTGGTGATGATGCTCCTGCTGTTCTATAACATTCTGGTAGCAGCTACAAACCTCAGCCATGGAGGTTTGAACTCCACTGTAGTAAAGGCCATAAAAATTTCAGCTGGAAACCTTTTTTAAGTTTATATGATTCCTTAATCTCTGTGGAGCTTGCAAGAACTCTAATGAATGGTGCTTAGCTCTGCTCTGGTTAGCGGGCAAAGCTGCTATATGGAGTCGAGTCTGGAGCAGTTTTAACTTCTAAAAAGGGAATCCCAACCCATCTATGGCCACCTGTGAACTTTTCATGGAGGTATTTCTACTGAAGGAAGAATAGGTCATGCTATCAGTAGCATTAATAGAGCTTTAATAATTCGTTAAGAATCAATCTGTAAATGCATTTTTCAGCACTTAGGTGTCAGTAAGGTAAAGCAGTGGTTATAAAGAGGTTCAGTTATAAAGTGGTTATAAAGGTTCAGTTCTTCATTCCATTGTTATGTGTATAGGATTATCATAGCACTATTTATAATTTGTGCTTTTTTCACTTCTCCATGTCTAAAAGTCTTAGAAGTCAGTGTTGCAAGGTGAGATGGAAAGATAATAAGAAAACGTAAAATCTACCAGGCGAAAATTACCGAGTAATTTAGAAAGGCATAAATACACACGCTTTTCTTGGATTACTCTGGGATGCTGAAAGAGCATCACTGAATTTTGTAGGAAGTGGCAGATTAGGAAGGATGCTGTGAATGTTTGGTGATTACAGCAGTAGCAATAAAGCATGAACCATTTGTGATGGGAAAAGTAATTTGTAGGCTACAAACATAAGCTTACATGGAGAAGACAAGTAAAATAAAACCTTACAGAGCTAAGGAATGGAAAACATGAAGAATTGGTCAGGTAAATAGTGATGTTTCTTCATCCTTTCTGTACTTCCTCGTTCTTTATGGATCAAGCAGTGGACTGTCCTAAGCCAGAGGTCAGATCTGTATCTTTGTGTTAGTAGGCTGTGATTTGCCTTCTTGCATACATTTGCAACTTTTTTCTTGGTGACATTTACACTTAATGTGGCAATGAGTTCCAGGATCCAGATATGAGCTGTCTGGAAATGTACTTCTCTTGTAGGTTTTAAAGCTGCTGCCTGATAATTGTATTTAAGGTTCCCTCATGGGGAAGAGGGAATAATCATTACCACATTCTCTATCCTCCTAGTAATTTTGTAGCTTTCTAATTTATTTTATGTTCTTACACCATAGGTCATCCTCTTTGCTTTTCTCTTGTAGACTTCTGGTGCATCTTATTTTTGCAAAGTTACCAGAGTTGTGCCTGGACTTTATCATGTCTTTTGTTCCTTATTCTTTTTCTTTCAAGTTTCTAATATTCTGCTTGTCTTTTTGCCTTCCCCTGAGCATATGTTTGTATTCTTACAGGTATGTGGACAATAACTGTCTTGAGTTGTAATAACCAATTAAGATTGCATATTTTAATATTTAATTAGGTACAGAGAGTATGTATACACTTATATACATACATACATAGATGTATATATATATGTATATGCATAAAAATGTGTATGTGCTATGTCAGGACCTGATTTGAAGTCTGATTGAAATTTGAGAAATTTGAGAGCAAATGTTTGGTCTCCTGCCACATTGTGTCTTTGCCAGAAGTGTCTCTTTGTTTCCACTGCACTGAAATATAAAAGAAGCAATGCATGTGATCTGTTTAAAAATTAATCTTTAGGGTTTCTTGATAGGAGTACAGGTTAAGTGCTTGAAGGATAGGTGTCACTGCAGAAGTAGTTTTGTTTGTTTTCCTGTGAATTTTTTGTTTGCTCCATCTAGAGCGATGTGACAGACAACTGCTCTCAGCACACCACACTTGGTGTGTGTCTCGCAGGTCTAGTGGACATCAGGAATACTTAAATTTCTTTATCTACTTCTCCTCGGTGATAGGTACATCAGGGCCAGCACCCTCGGGCGGCAGGGTCTGAGATTGCTGGAGTGCCACTCATGGTGGCCAGGTCATGGCCAATCCACAGCCACATGGTGGCTTAGTCATTGCTGCTGGCACGGTTCTCTCCCGTCTCTAACTGCATCCAGGCAGAAATGGGAGAAAACTGAGTCACACTTTCCTTTCAGGAGCAGACAGGCAAATACAGTCTGCTTTAAAAAATGGCAAAGCTTCCCTAAAATTATCCTCTGTAGAAACCCAAGGTAAATTTGAAAATTTTATTTCGAAATATTACCCATCGTGACATGACTAATTTTAAGCTTTGCCTGGGAGTCAAACATAGTCTCTTTTATAAATATACTGGCTGCACTTGACCATATTGCTGTCATACCTGTCAAAATATGCTACTTTTTTTCCTAATCCAGGCATGGCTGGAATGCATTAGACTATTAAGAGTAGTCCAGGTGAATGTGCTCTGTTTTGATGTGTTTGGAGGGCAGATGCTGCCTGAGAGAAGGCGGCCGGCCAAAGGAAAAGAGAAAATAGTGCAGTTGTGAGGCTGGGAGTCTCCCAAGAGCCAATCCTCCCCACCAAACCCAGTGTGTCCTCGCCATGCTCCTCACCCTGCAGCTCCTAAGGTGACCATCTCTGATCCCAAGTGCAGCCCTCATGGGCTGTAAAATATTAGGCACGTATGCTTTGCCTTCTAGTTCCTTGACCTTGCTGTGTGATTTATGCCCTAACAAACTAATTTATATTTTCAGCCAGTGTGTACCCACCATAGGCTATTTACTTGCCTCAATCTCAGCTCATAATAATAGTATAGAGTGCCAAACTTCAGTCCACATCCGTACCAAATTCTCTAAAGTTCCCAAGCAGTTAAGCTGGGGAACTCATACTGGGCAATTCTTTACATATTTTTAATTTTTTTTTTAATTTTCTTATTCGATTGTTTATTTATCTGGTTGGTTGGTTATTTATTTGTTTATTTTTAACCACAACGAGAGTGTTTTATGGTCTGGGGAAATGGCACGTTCATGTGATTGCTCTTTTTTCTTTTGCATTTGTCCCTTTTTTTTTTTTTTGCACCGTAGGCTGATTAGAATAGTGCGGCTGTTGTTTAAATGAAGTGGCTACAAGTTAAATGCAAATGCAACACACTTCACAGTTGCATACACAGTCCTTTCAAACTGGTTGGATTTGTAGGATGTTTTGGTTTGTTTTCATTTGGAGTTTTTTGTGGGTGTTTAGGGAGTATTGTGGTGTTTGGTTGTTTTGTTTGTATGTTTGGGGGG
>VXBT01003964.1:3228612-3290372 GCA_013400235.1 Oriolus oriolus
TGTTGTTTTCTTACAAGCCAAAGCACAGCTGATGATGGGGGTGTTCCAGAGCGGAGAGGGAAAGGGGACTCTGTGCTACTCAGGACCTAGAGGAGAACTGTTTCCCATTCAGCCTGACATGGAGGCATAAGTGAGGCCAGAAAAATATCCTCCATCTTCTGAGTACCCTTCTGGCTTCTGCCCGTTTCCTCCGGTTGCTGATTTCCCTCCGTCTTCCAGAAGATTCTTGTTCCTGGGGGACGCAGGGGCTTCCCGAGGCGCTGGCCGCTAGAGGATGCTCCTGGTCCGGCGTTGGAGAGCAGCGTGCCCGGGCCGGGCATCCTCCTCCCTCCCGGCACGGCTCCCAGCCCGGCTCCCGGGAGAGGACATCGCCTGTCGGGTCTCACCCGCACAGCCTGGGCTCTACAAACCGCGGCTTTGTGCTGCAGAGAGCCGGGACGGTTCCTCTGTCCAAATGGGAAAGAAAATCCATCCAATTCGCAGGCAAAACTGCAAAATGATAATGACAATCAGAGAACCACACTGTGGGAATTTGAGTATTTTTCTTCTGGTGAGGTCCTTGGGCTTATTTAGGTGACACTATTAATGGCATGTTTGCAGTGTGCCCCACAGTGTCGGAGTCCTGCTGTGGATGGTCCCACTCTGGATGTGATTTAGTGTTCAGCTAGCTTTCATTTTTTGTCCAGTCTTTTAAAGTGATCCAAATCTCAGTGCTTAAATAAGGCTTGAGGCTTATTTTTCAATAAATATCATGGAAAAGACATTTTTAATTTAAAAAAAGGACTATTTAGAATGTATAGTTTTTCAAGAAAGGCACACACATGAAATTAATTCCATATTTTCAGTTAAACACAACCAATATCCTCCCCCCAAAAAACCCTGACCAATCAAGCGAAAAACTAGCCAAATCAACATCGGCTTTAGGTAAAAAGCAAAGCATGAAGTTAAGAAAGTTATATATGGAAATGTCCCTCTAGTCCTCTGTTGCCCTTCCAAAATTCTATTGTAGCATAAACAAGTTCTCTGGCACACAAAGCACAGGATTTTGTATGGCAGTAGCATGAAAAAAAAAATAACAGAGTATTTTTAAGGTACCAAAGTGGAGTACTCACAGGTTAAGAAAAAGGCAGATTTGAGATAATTTAAGACGGCTCATTTGTTCATGTGCACTAGAGCTCAGTGCTCTGTAATTATCTTCTGCCTCCTTCTCTCTCCCCATGTCCTCACCTCCTGTGGGATTTCTGCCTCAGCCAGACCTCAAGTTAGACCTGCCCAGGGATACCTAGGCTTGTGCAGTGGAAGAGACTGTTCAGTTCTTGCAGTTGGATGGCGTGTAGTATATAAATCAAAGCCTGCAGGGAAGGAAATATATAGGTGAGAAGCTAGATAAGACTCTGAAAAATAGGGCTGTAGTCTTGTCCCTGCCACTGATGTTTAGCAAAGTCAGTAAATTTTTCATATCATGCGTGTATTCCCCAGCTTCTGCGTGCTGACTGCAAGATCCTACACCCTGATTAATCAGAAGCTTGAACACCCACGTCTACTCCTGAAGTCCCCAGAGAGTTGTTTTGAGTCTACAGAATAATGAGTAGTGCTATCTGCTCTTGCAGCTCGTGTGCCAGATGTCTCAGATTTGGTGTACCTGTGTCTCTCTCCCTGCACATCTTTTGTCATCTGTACGAGACGGATGCTGACTTTTTCCAGGCTGCAGTAAAAATAATACAGCTGAATCACTTGTATCCTCTGATGATGAGCACCAACCAACCACCTGGGCAAAGTAAATAAATTTGTCTTCAGAACAGGTTTCGAGCCACCTACAGGAAATAAAGGGCGCTACAAAGGATTGCAGTGTGAGTAATGGAGCAAAACAAAGTAGTGAACTGCTCTTGAAATGAGCATTATCTATCCTGTGCGTTAAATGAAGCAACATTAGTGCTGTGTGTTAAAGACTATTGTAAGTTATTTACTAATCAAGCCCAGATAAGCATTTATGCTGAGTTTAAATTGCACATTAATTCTGCAGTTTCCAAATACGTACATGCTGAGTTCTGTATCTGGACTGATATTGCTTAACGGTGTGTGTAGCGTGAAAAAAAGAAAACAATCCATGTACCCTCACTAGCAGGAGGCTAGTGTTTTCTATTGAGGAAGTTTGTGCAGCTCCAGGTAAGCTTCTAAAATACGGTTTAATTACAATTTTTTCCTCTTCTGTTTAGTTCCTTGAGTAAATTATGTTAAAGTGAAATCCATTTCGTGCAGCAGGGATGAAAGAACTTAGCTGGTTTTAGAGCAAAAACTTATGTAGGAATGGGTCTGTTTTCCCAAGCTGAGGAACCTGTCATTATCCTTAACATGATGTTTCTAATGAAGAAGAATAGGGTTCCTGTGTTCCTGTCCCTTATTTCTGTGTTTCACTGCCTGTAAACAAAACAAATGATAATTTTAAAGGGGGTTCCTGAGCTTCCATTACATCTGCTTGTCTTTTGCTATAAAAATAAGCTGGAATATACCTGCAATCCAAATAGAGATAAATAAAAATGTTAGGAGACCAAATAACCAAGAAGCTGAATTTATCTTCTCAAGTGATTTAGGAACCGTACTCTAATTCACTGCTCAAATTGTGTTTACAAAGACATTTAGCTCCTAATTCATTCCCATTTTTCAGGAAAACCTTCCAAGAGGTGTATAAGAATGGTGGCTGTGGAACTTATACAAGTATTGTTATTACTTAAAGCAATTTTTCAACGATTTGTAGATTCATTCCTTGAACTTCAGCTTGGAATTAGAAAAAATGCTGGAGGCTTTTGAAATTTCACATCACAGAGGAAAAAAATAAGGAGACTGCAGAGCAGAATAGATTTCTTAAATCAGGTTAGGAAATTTCCATCAGTACCAAACACTTTGAAAGCTACTAAGGTCGAAGTTACTTTTATTACTTTTGTGTTTTTCTGCAGTGATAGCATTTTGTTACACTATTGAGTGAGTTACAGTATGTTTCCCTGGTCTTTTATGTTTGGTTTGATTTCAGTGTCTTGGTTTGAGGTTGAATATGTCTTTAATAATGTTTCTTTTTAACATGTCCATTTTTTATGAGTTAAAGTATTTGAACAACCTTTATTCAAATCAAGCGAAACTTTTGTGAAAGGATATATAGAACTGAAATTTGGTCCTCTTCATGGTCTTGAAGCTATGAAAGGTAGTGAGGCAGGAGGGGAGCATGGGATCAAACACAGATAGTCAGCACCGCCTTGTACTTCCCAGGGTAAGGCGTTGGTGCTAGTGTTTTACAAATATGTTGTTTGGGGAGCTCAATCAGAGTGATTTCAAGAAGATTTCACCTCTGGCAGAGGTGAGTGACTGCTCGGAGGTGGAGACCTGGCTGGGTCACCACGGCATCAGCTCATCCTGGTGGTGTCTGCTGATAGGCAGTGGTGACAGTGGGAGCCCTGTTTCCCCATTTTTTTCTTGGTTAATTCCACGGAAAACTCATTGGTCAGAATGGTCCTGTTGGTGATTTATGATGTCATGTGCAACCAAATATGCACTTTGGCCATTTTTAATGCGTTTTGCTAACGATGGGTCACACAGTTTCACTGAAAGGTTTTAAAGATTAAAGTCGTCAGAAGAGGCAGCTGTGGTGACTGATATTCTCTGACCCCATGACCTACCAAAGGCCATAGTGCCACACTAAATAAAGCTGTCTCAAGCTTATCACTTCTGTTGGGCTCTAACACAGAGTTTAAAAAGATGATCATGTTTGACTTAAAGACTTTCAGAATTTATCTAGCATGTCCTTAAACAAGCAGCTTTAATTAAAATATATTCTTTGTGTTAAAAATATCATTCCTCTAATAGGAGTTTTTCCAGTTTTCTCTTGCAGCAAATTATTTTCTGTAAGTAGTGTTTTCTCACCTACATACCAGAAGGTACCTGTTGACTGAATTATTATTTTTTTTAAAATATACACAGCTCTCTATTATAGATAGAATGTGATCTGGTAGTAAGACGTCCCTCTTTTTTATGATATAGTGAAGTCCTCCTTGTGAAGTACAAATATCCAAGAAGACTGGTGGGCTTCTCCCATCTGTGTAAGTAAAGACCAGTCCCAAAGGCTGCAGTTCAGCATGACAGTTGCTGTGCCTTCTTTCTGTATAAAAGGCGTTAGAACAGCACTCCTCAGCTCAGTCCTCAAGAAACAAGAATAATAGAATCCTTTTGATTTTCATTCTTAGTTGCCTGATATCTTAGCAAAGATAGATGTAAAATGCTGGGATAGCATCGTGAGTCACCAGCAAAGTGGGCACATCAGGTGCCACACAGAGCAGACTAAGCAGACTAAGCTCCACTTGTAAAGCTCAGGAATCCCAGCAATCATGTCATGCTGGAATGGGCAGGATTGCAGCAAAGGGAATGTTCCAATTTTCATGTGTCCCTTTGAGTTGTCTTAAACCTGGCCTCAATACGAGAAGGGAGCACCTCCTGGTTTTCCGTGGCTGTGAGGTGCTTTGAGTGTCAGGAACATAAAAGTCCCCAGCTGCTTTCTCATGCCCTTCTGCATGTGGCCCTCACTCAGACAGCTTCATTTTTTATTGTATTTTTATTTACTAACTTAGCCAACTTAACTCTTAGATATCTGTCTGTACTACAGCTCCAGTAGGAGCGGATTATATCGTGGCTCTTCATACAACATACAGTATATATTTAGCCCTGAAGATTGCACTGCTTGTCACTGTGGCTTTTTAATTTACTGTGTTTCTTGCTGCTGCCACCTTTGAAACTCAGTGGAGCCCTGCAGGGGTGTCTCAATCTCCTGTTTCCTATCTCCTTTGAGCTATTGCATTACAATCATCTGTCAAAGATGAGCGGGAGTCAAGGAAATGGGGCACCTCAAGTGGCTGACACTGCTGAGCAGATATCCTTCTATTTTTGCTGAGTATTTACATACTTCTAGAGTACGGATGTGGCTGGGCTGGATTAGATGCACAGAAAGTTTGTAACAACTTCTTCACCTTGGAATAACAGCAGTTGTGATTGTATATGAAAATGATAGAATTTTAACCACTGCTATGACCTGTACATACAATTCGTTTACAGCTCCTTCCATGGGTGCAGTCACGATGTTGTCTTATGCCGGGCAGAACTGTATGTGCACTGTGGTTGTACTCATTTAATGTGGTTAAAAAAACCTGTTGCAGCTCTTGAGGATTAGGTAAGGAATCAGTCTGAGTTTGCATGCCATGTCCATTCCGTAGCAGCATCAGGAATGAGAATATAGGGAAAAGGAACCATCGCAGGGTGCTGCTCCCAGTGGTAGTGACTGGTACTGGTATCAGTTCTGTAGAATCTGTGACAAGCGTGTGGCAGAAGTTTAGCTAGTAAAAGTGACTGCAGTTTAAGGGAAATATACATTGGAATACCACAGAATACACTTTAAAGTCCTAACAGCACTGAAAGTTTAGCTACTGCAGGTGTCCTATGGCCTACAATGCTACATACTTTTCAAGTAAGACTCTCCTTTTTCTCATTGTTTTGTCAAGGTGGGTTTATTAAATTAGATTGAAGAAGACTTATAACTATGTATTTTTTCTTATTCTAAAATAAACCACAAATTTCCTGCTCATGTCTTAAATATTTTGAAGTGGCTGAATATTTGTTGACTCTCTGGTTCTAAACCCAGTATTTTATTGGAATCCCCAGTTAAGTCAATTTCTTCCATGATTCATTTCACTTGGCAACAGAAATGTAAGCCCTGGCCTCTGGCCCTAATGAAATCCTTTAAATGCAGTCTACATAGCAAGAGGTGAAAGAGGCAAGGCACAGTTTAATTTCCCAATAACACTTTACGGCAGGCTTTGTAAATGTACTTGCTTCTGGAGTTTCCTAACACCCCTCCCTCTGAAACCGTAGTCAATTTGCAGCCGAGAAGTTGCTGTATTCAAATTGCTTACATGAGAGAGGTTGGAGGGCAGCGCGACACAGGACCTTGCTGCTAAATTGCTAATCCACACTGGGCCTTAGTCAGTCTCGGACAGAGTTGTCAGCATCCAGTGACCTATAGGAAATGAGTTGGGAGCTTCAGTCCGGCTCCCAGAGAGGTGTGCACATCACAGGAGCAATCGGCTGGCACTAATTGGCACCCTGTGTAGCAGCCTCAGCACGGAGGCAAAGGTCTGCGGGAGAACTGAGACTGAAGTGCTCTCTCAACCTCAAAGATGGTCCCTCTGGGGCGGAGTTTAGGGCACGTTTGTAAGGTCGTATGTGGAGTTTTGCTGTGCCTCTTGCAGTGCTAGACTGGAGCTGTGGCTTGGGAACTGCACTTCCCAGAGGGTTCGTAGGGCATTTTGAATGCCACAGGGCTTTTTAAACCCTGAAATCACTTCAGCTTTCTTTCAGGTATAAACATGAAGAGAACATTCACTAAGCATTAACCTGATAGTCTGAGGTGTCAGGTGACAACCAGTCCAGCTGAGGGATTTCACTGAAAAAGGGAAATAGAGGGAGCATGTATTCTTTCAAGACAAAACTTTCTCATGTCTGTGCCCAGTGTGCATAAAGACTTTTGATCTGCCATTTTTTTTCACCTGTTGGCCTCAGGTTATAAATTAGTGCTGCCTAAATATTAAAAAGATACTTTTTCGTGAGTAGGATTGTGAAGTTCTATTCATTATAAAAGCACATGGTGTTCCTACCTGTGGAATTGTTCCCAGACCATATAATTTCAGATATTATGGGTATTATCTTCCCAATAGCTTTGCATTTTAGAAGTTTATTTCTTGTTTTGTTGTTCTGTTTGCATAGTTTCAGTAATTTAGGCAAGGTGGAAATGTCATGAAGCCATCAGTCCATTCAACATGAATAGGTTGAGTGAAGAAGCACTAAATTAAGAAATCAGTGATGTACCTACCTAGTATTCTAAGCCAGATAGTCAGAGGTGATAAAATATATTGTCTGAATTGGAAGTTGAGCAAATTTTCTCTTGAATATACAAATGAATATGGAGCAGCAATGACAAATGTTTGTTTGACTGTGGATGTCTGCTAAGAAGAAAAAAATAGGTTTGTGTGATGGAGGTTATTTTGTTTCGCAAAACATTTGGTGTCTTTAGAGAGCAGTTTTCACCTGTACTCATAGAGATGACAGGAAGGCCTGCATAGAGTATGCAGACTTCCAGAAATCAGAGTATACTTTTTTCCTTTATACCTTTGCATGGCTGGAGTCACCATTGACCTGCTGCAGTTTTTCTCCCACTCTATCAGATAACAAAAGAAAGCAGGATAACAGCCATAACTGAAATGATGGACTTCTGAAAGTAACACCCTTTTCCAGCCATACAGCAGCCCCCTTTCACTACCTCCATGCTCTCTCACTGCATGGTGTGGTGCACATTCATCTGACAAAGACTGGAACAGCACAGAAAGTCAAGCAGTACTCGCATCCCTGAGCTCGGGATCACTGGTTCTTACAAAAGTTCAGGGAGTTTGGTAATAGACTCTACTCTCAATATTGCTGCAACACAGTGCTACAATCACCCAGAAAAATGTTGCAGGCTTGTATTTTAATGGTCCGCACTGAAACACAGTGGTTCTCTAAGTGTATAAAGCGTTGCCATTTGCAAATTCCCACCTGTTGTTTCTGTTTCCGGAAACAGTATCCCTGGCTGCAGTCTGGACGTTGCCCCGGGTGGTGTCTGACTCTTAACCCAAATCAAATAGTAATTGTTCACACACTGTCTGGCTCTCATGCAGTGGACAGGGAAGGCACAGCAGCCCTCTAGTTACCTCTTAGGAAGCCCAGGCAAGGATTTCCCTCAGGGAATCTTCAGCCTGTTGTGCTCATAGACCTTCGGTGTAAGGTTTCAGGTCGCAATCCCCCTTGACTATCCTGCCTCCCCTCTCCCTGCTGCGGTAGCATCCAGCACAGTGATGAGCCGACTACAGGATGTGAAAGACTGGGGCATAGGAATGAAACTGTGACAAGATTAGGTTGTTCTTTTTGCTTTTGCTGCCAGTACCTTATTAATGTAAACCTAGGAGTGCCCAGACTACAACACTGGAGCTGTAAATGGTTTGCCAGCAGCTGAGATGGTGTTTTCACTTTAGCTCCTAATGCCACTGAGGGGATGCAGTTATTGCAGGGTAGCTCAGGTCTTTGGCTGCCGAAACAGAAACCAGAGCAGGTTCCTCTGAGGCTGCCAGCAGAACTGCTGCAGGTCCCAGCCGTACACTTCCCTCGACTTCTTCTCCCGCAGCATTCCTGCAAGTTCTGATCGTACCCTGCTCACGAGTTGCCCCTGGGTTCCCCCATCCCTCCGTCCCTCAAGGCATGGGGCTGGATTCAGCCTGGCTTGCAGAATCGGGAACTCTCCTCCCAAGGTATTAAACCAAAACCATGAAACACTGACAGTTCCCTGAGAGCTGCTGGCTCAATCCCAGTAACCCTGTCCACCTTGTGATATTGCAGGAGGTGACACCCTCCATGCCTGCGAAATCGGAGAGGTTCTAGTTAAGGCCCAAAGAAAAGACTTAAAGTGTGGCAGAGTGCTTGAGGATGTATGGACACAGCAACAACACTCCAGGCAGTAGGGACCGCCCTGCTTCACTCAAAGCAAGGGCAGGATACGGTATGGGTTTTGTGCGTGAGACCCCCACTTATTTGATGCTGACTTGAGCCCATTAATTTGGCCTTTTAGCTGAAGTTGCACTGTTATTGTCTTTGGACTCAATGGAAATAGTGACTTTCATACTGTGGACCTGAGCAACAACCATTGTCTTCTGTGAAAGGGGCAGAGAAGTAACTGCTCTTTAAAAATTTAAATAGTTCAGTGTTATGAGAGCCAAAGAACCATTACGTTTTTTCATTTTATGGAGAACAGTTGGAGTTATAACTAGGAATTCAGTTAAGAAATTATATGCACATTTTTGAAAAATATTTTTTAATAGTAAGAACAGTTACAGGGAGAAGTCAGGTCATGAGGGAATGTCTGGAAGAGGGAATCAGCTAATGAGAGGGATCTCCAATACCTGTAATTATGAATTTTTACTCTCTTCTGGAACAGTTTACAGTCGTATTTTTGAATGCTAGATAGTTTAATTGTTCTAGTTCACTTTCTTGGGTGACTAAACTAAGCAATATAGCTTTGAACTTTCAGATTTTTGTGTGGACCCCATACCATCTCTCAAAACGCATGTTAATCCTAGGGAGGAGCAAAACAATCTACTAACATATGCACACTGCCAAAATAAATGATGTCCAGATTCCTGAGCTAATCTTTGCCTTTGATCACGTGTACCAGAAAATTTATTTGCTAAAGTAGTGATGAAAAGATTTCTAATCATTCTGAAGTATCAGCTGCAAATAACCTAGACTGTTTGATTTTCAAGATAAACCAGGAAACGTGGAGTATTTTCCTCCCTTTTCAATTCTTAGTAGTCTCCACAGAAAGCTTTATAAAAAAGCAATTCAGAGGGTAGCAATGGCCATTCTTTTTGTGGCATCATTGCCTTATATGTGAAATTGTGTGACCTGTTGTGTCGATGTGGGGATATCTGACTGCGTTGTTACCTCTGCAAGTAATGGCATGGGGAGATGGCAACTTTTTTTCTTATGGTTTTTCCTCATTGGCTGTGTTTTGGTTTTTTCTTTTTCCTTGTTCTACCTGAAAGTTCACACCTTACAGTATTTCTGTGCTCACAGAAAATAAGATGAAAGCACAGTAATGACACATGGTCATGTCTGTCTTGCAGTGCATCTCCAGCATGGAACTTGGTCTATTTTTTCTACATTCTACACAAAAGAACCATCAAACAGCACTGTTTTGTGCTTTGGTTATTGCTGATTTTGCTTTGATGGTTCCCCCTACTTGCTTTTTTTGTTGTATGAAACCTTCCTGGTTTTTGCACTTTATATTTTCATATGTATTTATGGTTATGTATTTTAACTGATTTATGGTGGATTTTTCAGTACTATAGAGCATGCATTTCCATTCTTAACACGCGTGGAAGTTTTGGTGTAATTTTGCAAAAATCACTGAAACTTGATCTTTGAGTGTGTGTTAGATCCTTTCTGAGGAGGCTGGAGTTTTTTAATTTTGGTTTTGGGTCATTGCAAGTTTGGTTTTTTAGGCAAAATGCAGCCTATTTTTTTGCAAAACACTTTCTTGTTTACACTGACTAACACTTTCTTGTTTAGGACTTTCTGCTGTATACAGCCACATGTGAGAACAAAACTGAAAGCCTTTTACTGGTTATTGCATAAAACCTATGTGGTAATGAAGTCCATATTATATACTCTAGATGGAGATTTTCAGATCAGAAACTGGGGTAGAGAAATGTTATTTCATTGAAGATTAAGGAGCCCAGGGTGGAGCTCTGCCTAAATCTTGAGCGTGTTTCTTACAAGTGTAGGTCATGGTGGGCTCATCTGCTAGGGTACAGAACACAGTTATAGGTGGAAAAGCCCAAGTTCTCAATATCCTGGGGAGAAGTTACTGTAACAGCTGCCATGGCTGTATTATTTCTTTTGTTAAGATGTTCTGTCTCTGCCCTGTTGTGATCAGTGGCATCCAGGAATGTGGTAAAGACCTGAACTAAACCCACCAAGCAGTACCATCCTTTCTCCAGAGCACCTGCAGGCAGAGTGGACAGATGGGGAAGGTCCTCTCCTGCCCACACAACTTCCAGCCAGCCCCTGCACCTTACCTTTTTGCTGCAGGAGGTGTGGAGGTGGTTCCCGGGATGTCAGAGTGCTGCTGGGTGGAGGCAGGGTCACCTCAGGAAGGCGGGAGGGTGGGAGCAGTTTCCTCAGGTGCCACAAGGTGCACAAGAAGAGAAGGCAAGGGCTTCCAGCTGGGGACTGTAGCCTTGCTCTGGCCTTGAGGGGAGGAGGACAAGGGCACCCCTGCTGCACATCTGAAGCCCAGCAATGGCTTCAGTCGTTTCTGTAGCTGGTGCAATTTGGGATGACACCTCCAAGCTGGAAAACTGATTTCCTTGTCACTGAGTGTGAGATTGCAAATCTGAGTTGATGTTGTCCCAGACTGCTGCCCGTTGCCAAGCTGTATGGAGAAGGTGTGCTTTTGCATGCGTGGGAACACCACAGTAATGAAAATCTTTAAAAAAATCAGTAGCAATTAAAATAATTTTAAAATTAATCAGCACTCTATTAGTAAAGAATGGTTTCTTACTATTCTGTACAAGTGTGCTTGATAGATATCAGGTGGATAAAATATATCTGCTTGTGGTGTCTTTGTCCCCTTTTTAGTTTTTTCGTTTAGCTCATGATTTTATTTAATGGAAGAGACACTTCTCACATATTGGCTTGACAATTTACAAGCATTTGTTTGTGCTGAATTAAGCACATTTTTAAACTTTGTGTGTTGCCGCTGACAGTTTGGGGATTGATTTTTATCCCTAGAGAGATGCCTTTTTGTCTTTAAGGCAAATTGAAGTTGACTGCTGGAGCATTCCCTGGTAAGACAGAGAATCTACTTTAGGGATGTTTTTCTACTGAGAATTCATTTTTAACTCAGAAGCTTCAGCAAGGTCATGTTTTTCATGACACTTAAAAAAAAAAAAGTAAAAACTTCACAGACAAAGAAGTAGCATTAACTTCAGAGGAAATAAATTGGAGCAAGTATTACCAAGGTTTTTCCCATTGTGGTTCTCTGTCAGCGAGTTGCGCCTAGGTGTGCAGTAGTGAAAAATTCCGGACTTTCCTTCTGAAAGCAATGTTAAATGCTGGTGTGGGCAATGGCAGAAAAGTGTGTGTTTTCATGTATGTTATGAGATTAAGTTTTAAAACTTCTGTAACATTTTTTAGGGCATTCGGATTTTTTCAAGAACAGATTCATTTCTTGTCCACATTGGCAACATGGGATGGGGTGTGAAGACATGAAAGGATTAATGTAATGAGATGTGTGTGAGGATGCAGGATCTCCACCTGCTTTAGGAAGTCTTCATTCATGTCAACTAGAGCTAAATGCTTCTTTTTAAACAGTAGGGTCTGTGGCTGGACACGCTGGGCTAGAGTTACACCCTAAACTTTGTCCAACCTATATTCACCCACCCCCTAGTCAGTCTGGCACAGTTTTTGTACACAAACATTATATTGTTGCTATATTGACAGGAATGCTTGGAATTCATTTATGTGTTTTTCCCTTCAAGGTCTTTTTTGGCACTAGATTTGTTTTATAAGTCTATTTTTTTCAAATATAAATACAGCTAAAATAAGTAGTGCCTGTGTATATATCTGGTCTGGCTCTATGCTCCAAATGAATAGCACCTCTCACCTGAAAAACAAAGCTGAATCAAACCATCCTGGCCAGTGGACAGGTCTAGTGAGGGCTTTTGTGGTTTTACCTGGCAGGTTACTGGTCAGGTGATGGACAGACCCCATTAAAATCTCATTTAATGCTTGTCTCTGGAAGGACTGCACTCTCCTTAATCTCTGTCTTTGTATTCACTCTTACTTCTAATACCCAAGTGACTAAAAAAAGTAAATAAATAACCTTAGTCCTTCAATAAGGTTCCAAATGACAAATTCACACCCACTTGTTTTCATTTCTAGGAAATCAAACCAGCTAAAGCAAGGTTTTTACCACAATGGATCAAAACAAGTTGTAAGAACCAATTTCTTCAGGAAACTTTTATTCTGCTGGTTATAAAATCTTCTTAAAGGAGCTGCACACCTGTGTAGTCTTCCTTTAAACCATCTTTGGGATGTTCTCATTGGATTTTTCACACATTTGAGTCATAAATGTTTGAGTTGTCTCAGTATGGTTTTGAAATCCTGGCTATCAATTACCAGAATTTTCATTTGCCTCTTTATTTTTTTTTCCCCTTCTCAGATTCCTCCTGCAATATTTGTGACATTCTCTCTTAGCAGTGACTGGACTAAGACATTTTGCCAAATCCAAGAAACAAAACTTACAATATTCTTTGCACTATAAAGCAACAAAGTGAAAACCTGTACCTTCAAAACTGAGCAAGTGCCTTGCATGCACAGCAGAAAGCACTTGGCTGGTGTTTAGGATGGGGTAGGTGAGGGGTGAGAGGAAGCAGGGATTGACGTTGTTGGTTGCAGCTGGTGAGCAACATCCCAAAGCTACCCCTCTCCAACAAGGAACTCACAGTTTCTGCCACGTTCTCACTTCCAGCAGTTTGTTAATTAACTTCTGAAGTTTTTGCTCTGATTCACCTTGGAATTTGGATCTGTTTTGAAATTAAGTTATCTTTAAATTAGAACGTAGCATTTATTAATAGCAAGAAATTCCAAGTAATTATATTGTCCTACTTTCTCCCCCTATTTTTTATTGGAGCTAGATGTTGATTTTTGTGAACTGTACCCTTTCTACCCTAATCAATCTTGTTTCTCTTTTGTCCTTTAGTGTGAAGATTTCTGGAGTTTAGAATTAACTTTCTTCTCAGTCCTTTTCCATTTTGTGCTCGATTATGCACCTAATTAGAGGTAATTGTTTCCTTGTTCCTACAGCATTTCCTTGTTCCTAAAGCAAGCAGATCTCAGCTACATCTGAGGGGTATAAGGAACCTCCATCCTAAAAAAAGTGCAGCAAAGACTTTGGCAATTTAGTATTTCTCTTTGGCATGTTTGTTGTTCTGTACCAATAACAAACATGCCTTAGATGTGTTTCACCTGCTACAATAGGCTGTGGAAATAATGGAAATCTGGCTATTCTTAGCCAAGGAATAGCAGCATGAGTGTTCTAATGCTGTCACAAAGGTTGTTGGTCAGCACTCTTTTTTTAGTCAAAGCTTTAACATTTATTAGCTTTGTGTCAGGTTCTGTCTTGGGTTTTATTTGTAATTAAGAATAAATGCATAATTTTACTGATTCTACTGCAACTTTTTCAAACTTCAGAATTCGAGGAATGAATTCTTATCTGTTACCTGGGACTCAGAAAAGGTATTTAACTGGGTCTAATCATGGCAAAATGCAAACTGTCATTAATTAAGTTTGTAATTGTATAGCAGGAATGAGAACAATTTACAGGAGCGGGGCAGGAGCAGAACTTTTAAGTAGCAGTGCATGGCGAATGAGATGCACAGCTTCCATTATCAGCAGGAGCTGCATGGCTAATCCAGCAGCCTCGGCCCTGGGGAAAATGTACCCTGGGATGTCAGGTGTTAAGGGGAAGAATGGGCCTCTCACGTTCTTTGCACTTACAAGCCGGCTGTAACCTTTTGACTCTCTCTCTCTTTCTCTTCTTGAGTTTTGTTTCCTGAAAGGAAAAGGGGGTGGGGGAACACAGGGGAAGAAGGCTTAAAGAGTGGAAGACCTGTTTCAAAGTACTGTAGCGTATTTGCAAGCTGTTTTGGTTTTTTTTTTTAATGGAATGAGTTTTATTTTATTTCTTAAAGAAGCAGTTGCTTTTAACGTAGAGTGTTTAGAGCATGACTTAAGATATGAACGAATGCTGAGTACCGCTATCAACACTATAAACTTCACACATGTGATTCTGCCGCAAGTGTTTTGCACATAGTTTGTTTATCTTTCTAACTGAAATGAATTTAATCTCATTTAAGAGCACATCAGAGGAGGAGAGCTAGTTCTGTGAATTTACGTTGCTCTTCCTATTGACCAGTGCAGAAAAACAGCTCCCAAATAACGAGAAATCCCTTTTATTCTCAAAGGATCCCTTAAAGTAGTGTGATCATATATGGATCACATTGAACTTGGGTGTATTCCAGGTCTGAAGATCTGCATATGCAAAAAAAAACTTGTAAAATTCTTGCACATTTAATCTCCTTGCTAGCTCTGAGTTAGTAAGTGTGAAAATACCTTGGTGCAAGGATCTGAGCATTTACTTAGTCTAAAAGAATATGCGACAAATAAGGGGGAAAAAAGGTGGCTAGTTAAGGTAGATCTCTCCAAACTTCATTACTTTTGAGGAAAAAGAGTAGTGTGTGGAAAAATATATGAAAACTTGTATTATCCTTTTTAGAAATAGTCTATTCTGGACTGATCCTTTTTAGAATGTAAAGGTGAAAACACTAAAGGTGGTGGTTACTTCCATTAATTAAAAGGAATCTTGCTCATAGTACAGCACCCTGAGGATGCTAAAGGAGTTTTGTATATTCCTGGTTGCCATCTTTGGTTTGAGGATCTCGTTCCATTTCAAACTTTGTGCCTTTCTTTGTTAGAGGTAGTTTTGAAATGGCTCGCATTGCCTTTGCATGGCTGAAATGTGGCAGCAATGGAGTGGAGCCAATGGAGGGGTAATTTTACAGCCAGCAATCAGGAAAAGGAAGAGTCCTTAGCCAGGGGACTCAGCAGTGCCAGGAGGAGTCATTATTCTATTATTATTTCCAGTGTGGAAGCATTGTTTTAAGTTACATTAAAAACATCCTTTACATTTCTTTGTTATTTGTGTTGTAACTTTTCCATATCAACTTTTCCAAAAGAAAGGTGTGAATGTATATTGAAGTGGGCTGCTTGGGATGCATCTTGCTTTAGAAATTGTGGGTTAAAGGGAAACCTGAAATCAGTGGCAGTTCCTCTGATTTGGCCTGGAAGTTTACAGAGACTGGCCAAGGATGGAGCGAGTTCTCCTTTTCTTAACGCTTTCTGGGAGTGACGCTCTAGGCAGCCTGTCTCCTCACAGGCACTGTCCTCCCATTTTTTTCTACTATTAGGGAGTCCAACCTTTTGTGTTTTAAGGGCCCAACCCTGTAAGCTTTCCAGGAACCTTACACTTAGAGGGCTAAAGGGGGAAGAATGAAGCGTATGGTGTTATTCATGTGTATAGACTTGTTTTTATCTCCTGGGGATTGCACAGATATTGAAGGATATGGATAGATTTGAATGAGGTTTCAGAAGATTTGATGTAGATAGCTTCCTTGTTTTCAGTTACTGAGAAGGCCAGTGTCAGTAAATATTTTATATTCAATGCTGCTTTAATTCCACTATGCAGAGCATGTGTTGAGAACCAGTATTGAAGGGATTTGCATACTGAAGATTATTATCATCGTCCACTTTTTATTGGTAGACTTTGAGGAGGTGAAGGCCTTATAGCTGCAAGACAAGTGCTATTTGACATAAATGCAGAAGTGAAGCAATGTCTCCCAGATCATTTGGGTCATTTGAGACACAAATGGGAACAGAACCCAAATATCCTAAATTCCAGTCCAGCGTCGTAATCCTGAACCCATTTTTTTCTTTCAAAATTAAAGTTTCCATGATTATTATTTCTAATGCCAGGGCTTTCCAAGGATTTAAATGGGACCTAATTTATTAAATGCTGTCTTACGTGCAAGACAGAAGCAAAATCCTTACCCCAGAGCACTTACACAGTTGCCCTGATTCTGCAATCTGATCTCTTGGATGAATGTCTGGACTAACACAAGCCCTGCTACCTGCTCTGAGAGTTTGGCTGGGATTTCAGTAGGGAAGGGACATGGAGATTGCAGGTTGTCTACAACACCCTCACTCCACTGCATTACCACTGCTTTCCTACATCGTTACATGTTTCCCTGAGTCCTCTACGAGCTTTTGTGTAGCTGTTGCTCAGTTATCTTCAGCAGATGGTGAAGTTTGGGATGAACTGTTTTTTCTTCTGTGTATAAGCCTTGATCTGTAGCACTACTTAAAGATGCTTTGCGATGCACCTTGAGATTAAAGTGCATCGCCCCTGCAGTGCATTGATCTCGCCTGGCCCAGAAAGGGGTTGTCATAGATCTGCTTTTCAAATCAGGACTCCCTCATGGGTTTTTCCAAGGCATCATCTCCATGTCATTGGGTTGGCAGGATATGAAGCTGAGGGTCTTTTTGAAGTTTTCCTTCACACCAAGGGGTGTATACTTGTTGTGTGGGAATCGTGGCAACTTACACCCTCTCCTCCCTGTGTGTTCAGGACCGGATATCTCAATGCAGTGTTTGAATATTCTGGACCTTTTCTAAAAGTAAATTGATTTGTTATGTTGGAGAATGAAAATGAAGAATGGAATCCGAATGCTGAGAACTAGTTTCTTGCAGAGGACTGAAAAACCAGGGATGAACTTCATTAATTAATTAAATAGTCCTATAAACATCTATGCCGTTACAGCTACACACAATAGTCTTGTTTTAAGAAACATGATCGTGTGCTTTGTCAAATGTCACTCAGGCCAGTATTATTTAGTTTTTGCATAATCATAAAACAAATACTGCTTTAAAGTCTGCTTTTGCATCTCACATTTCATTCTTTTTTCTTTTTTTTTTAAGTATTAAAAAAATTAGTTTCCTGAGTCAAATGATTTGTTATTGGAAAAGCAAAGCAACATTTCTTTACGCAAAACTCTTCTTCCTTCAAAACTGTGGTACATGGAAAGTATTTTCCAGCTTTCAGAGTTTATTTGATTTTGAATGCTTTTGGTTATGTAAGTTTTAATAAGTAGCTTTGGTGTACCCCTAAAGGCACACCCCACACACTTATGTTGTGTGACCTAGGGTCACAAGTAATGGCTGCAAGCTAATTGATTGAGAAAGGCTTGTCTGACTGGGCCCCTTTGAGTCCTCCCTTTACATTCCTAAATTTCTGTAAAGGAGGCACTGGCAGCTTCGCCTGGTGAGAGGAGGGGTTGGGGGAAAGGGAGGAAGTTTCTCAGTTTCTGATTATGCGCAGAGTTTCCTTGTACTGAGCTTATGTTCTCCACCCACTACTTAGTAAGAACTCCTTAACAACTTAAAGCTTTATCCCTGTGAGTACCAGAAAAGTGATCTGAGTATTTACGGAGCAGGGAGAACAAACTGCTTGCTCCAGGCAGGGAGAAAGCTTATGGAAATGATATTACACCTTCAGCAAAGTGCACAGCTGCATCATACAGAAGCTGAGACTCAAACTGACAGGCAAATAAGCCAGATCACGGAAGGGGCCTCTGTGTGGCAGCTCTGAGCTACCAAGTGTTGGACAACTAGGCAAAAAGTGCAATGGAACAGGGCAGAAAATAACACACTAACTTCAGGCAACTGTTGCTTATTCATGGTGAGTCCAGATTTGAAATGTTGTTTGAAATGTAGCTATTTTTGTTGTCTCTAAAAACCCTTCCGTTTTACCACAGCGATCCTTCTGCAGAGCTCATTGTGTTCCAGATTATTTGTCCGGATGTGCACTTCAGTTCTGAACGATACAGAAATGCACAGGGATAGCCCTTTCCTTGCTGCTTACTCTCTTGTGCTTTTCTTGCTTCAGGAGACAGGTCCTGTTTCTAAAAGCACACTGCATGCCTTCTGATTTGGGAAGAAATAGTTTTGCAGCCAGCACTTGGTGTGCAGCTGCATGGAGGTGAATAAGTGAGCACAATTTCTGTGCAGTTTTCTGCAGTTTGAGCTTTGTGGCACCTCTCCATTGCTCCTTATTTCGCTGCCTTATCTTGAGAATGTATGGCACGGTCACTATGAAAAGAGCTTTGTGTTTGAATTCCTGGTGAGTCGAAGGGTCAGGGCCTATGAGTTATCTGCCTGCCAGCGAGACTCATTGCTGTGTCCCTTTATTTTTCAAGCTGAAATAGAAAAAACATGTGTCCTCATCCCTTTTTTATAAATGTATTTTGAATTCAGGTTTTACATGCTGTTTGTGTGTGCTTTGTTCTTTTGACAAACTCGGGGTTTGGGAGGAAGCCAGTTTTATTCTATCCATATTTATTTTATTTATTCAAGCTTTCCTGCAGCTTTTCTGAATTCCTTTGTTGTGATGCACATAACTTTTTCTTAAAACAATATTCTGAGATTCTGATTTCTGCTGAGAGAAAAAGGATTATACTCTGATACATATTTCCAAAAATACCAGAGAGCTATCTAGATTTTAGGTAAGTTGCACAATTATACAGAAGATGAGGCTTTTATAACATTTGGCTCGCTTAAGGAGGAAACACAATACTTGTGGATAAGTTCTTGAACAGATTGTGTTAGATACACTAGTCATCTAGTGTAATGGTAATAAATATGATCTGAGCTATAATGGTATTTCAGTTACTGAGTTTGAAAAAGCTGCTTCATTAGCACAGCAACAGAATTCGACATTGCATGTTGACAGTAATGTTAGAAATATGTTTGTGAAAACTGCTGAGTGGATGAAATTTAGAGTAATAAATCATCAAGGCATGTCAAATTTGCTCTGTATGTGAGGTTTTAAGATGTCTGTAATTTAGAGGAGAAGTGAGTTTGTTTTTCCTCCCGCAGAAGTGTGATTCTGTACAAAATTATTTTCATCATGTAATTCAGGTGCACAAAAAATCTTAAAATTATGTAGCAGTTATTTGGAGCTAAATGGAAAATGCCCATTTGATAGAATAATTCTAATATGCAGTGAAAGAAGTTGGTCAGATGAACTCTGCACAGAGGGTATGTTGCTACTTGTTTCTTGATCTGTCTTTCTGTTTTTATGCTCAATAACAATTAGCAGAATGCTTGTTTAAAAAATAAGGTGATGTTTCAGATCTGAGTTGATCTGACATTACAGTCCCTTTCAGGTGCAGAAGTTCATGTTGTTCACCTATTGAGTCCTTTCTTTTTTGCCAGTTTGAGATCTTGAGTTTACCCATCAATTCTGAAAACGGTTTTAAATAGAAAGGGGGGGATTGTGCCAGAGAAATGCTAAGAAATACAGATTTGACTGCAATGCTGCAATGTAAGGTGATCTAAGCGGACCTCATACTTTGTGTTTCCTCATTGTGAATTGAATTTCTGTATATTTTAACTTGGGCTGAACATTACTTTCCACAAGAAAATCTTTGACTGTGTTCTTAGTTCAGTTAAGGGTGTTCTTTTCTTTTAGGAGTTTCAGGCTTGCTCTGAGGTAAAGAAATACATTCTCTTCAGTAAAATAAAGGTACGATTTCCTTCTTGGCTGTGCTGTGAGGGAGGAATACCTGCTGAAGGGCTCTTTACACCTTTAAAAACTGAAAGTAAAAGAAACTTTGAGGAGGTGGTCTCCTCCCAGCTTTGGAGGCCTGGGCAGCTGGGGGCTCACCCAGTTCCAGGTGGTCACGAGGCCCTTGGGGAGCAGGGAAAGGTGGGCGCTCCCACGGGGCTGCCTCCTGCGCAGGCACACGAGCAGCGGATCAATCCCTTCTGTGCTCTGGGGCTTCCACTGGCAAAATAATGCACCACTGGTGTTGTGACACCAGGCTAGAGGATTATGAAACATTTCTTCATGCTCTGATGATCAGCCTGATGAAGGGGAAAAAGTTTAATGAGGAAGAGAAGAATTTACTGAGGATTTTATACCTATATCTATTATTAAAAGCAGAATATCTGCTCACAGTAGTTGTGTTCTGGGATTCAAGGAAACCTGGCAATAATGATGATTAAATGTGGTGCTCTCACTGACTGAGGAGTGGCACAACCTAATGTGACTGGCAGGAATCATAAGCATCAATAGTATATCTCCAAATATTACTGTTCTCTCTTAGAGAAAGTCGAAGAATCATGAGCTCAGACTAAAATAATTGTACCGTTCTTTTTAGTTCTCTCTGACACCAGTTAAAGAAAATAACTGTAGTTTTGAAAAGCTTAAAATGTTTGAAAGGTTTGCCTTTAACATTATTAATGTTTTTCAAGGAGTAACTAGGTTTGTTTTGTGAATTACATAGAAAGTGATCTTGGAGGTTCACTTTTAGTTCTGTTGCTCTGAATGGAAGAAGGAAACCCTTTATTTACTAGATCTGCTCCTTTTATTGACCTCTGAATATTAACAGAAACAGGTCTGCATGACACCTATGGATATCTTTAGAGTCACTTGAGAAACCATGGAAATTCAAGACTAATAGTTGATTTTTCTTTCAAAGAGAGGAACTACTTTGTGCTGTCATGACAAGGTGATGTCTATAACAATAGATGAAGGAAAATTGACAGGTATAAGAGAATTGTAGAATTCTTGGAGTCAGTGAATCACAGTGTTTTTGAGATGAATTTAAAAGAGAAAAAGCAAACTCTAAGCTATATCTTAGGAATTTTGAAAGAATTTTTTTTAAAGAATTTTAAAATCAAAGACAAACATTTCTTTCATCTTATTAGCTACAACTCATTATTGCATGGAATATTATCTCTGGAATACCCAAATTAACTTTCAGTTCACTTTTACTTTCCAACAACTTATTCAAACCATCAGCAGAAGACTGTCCCAGATGGTGATGATGAAGGTGGAAGAAGAACAGATAAAAGGAGAAACATTTGGCCTGTGAAGTGGTTTAAGTGACTGTAATATGTGGGTAAAAGCAAATGATTGCAGAGAAGAAGCAGAAGTGAGGATAGGAGCAGTAATAAGAGAGGCAGAACTTAAAAAGCAAACTAGAGGAGATCTAAAAGTAGAATGAGCATGGCATGAGAGAGGAAACCCAACCTGTCTAAAATGATTTGTCAGTCACTGAGATGAGCCTTGGGAACTGTTCTGTCTTTCTCTGGATTTGTTCAGAAGCATTTCCACTGCTGGCAGCCAGTTTTATACCTGAAGTTATAAATTCACCCGAGAAAGTAGGCTGTTCCTTCCAAAATTAAGATCACAGCATTTCAGAGAGGGGGATGTGAGATGGAGCCTCTCTTTTCCACCTAACATCCTCTTACATTTCTTTATCCTCTTACATACTTCTCTCTGTCTTGCAGTAAAGGTAGAGGTAAGGATAGATGGTTACATCTGCTGTGACTGTTTTTTGAGCACAGATTAAGTTTCTTTTTTCAACTCCAAGAAGATCCCTGTAACTTTTTAAAAATTCTTGTCCTTTGGAAGGACTTTTGGCAAGTCCTGATTCTTGGGTCTGGGGGAGATGGGTGAGAAATATCAATGGACTTTCCTCTGCCTCTCCTCTGACCAAGCCATCCACTTTAAATTCTTTTCATCACCCATGGCTTTATTCAGGACTTTGTCAAAGGTCCTACTGACTTCGGTAGGGATTGGGTGAGGCCAGTGGGGGAGTTCAAAACTGTGTTCACGATGGTTTCCCGTGTATGAATGTGGCACCATAAGGATTTAAGATTCCTCAGTATTCTGCTGGAAACGACACCAGATTCCACAACCACGGAAGTACATACAGTGCTATCTCCAGTTTCTGGACTACCTACCTCTCTGTTACAGAAATGTTTGGTGATTCAGGCAATAACTAGATGAACTTTCCAATTCTGATATTACCTTTAAAATCCAAAGACTGTATTAGTATTAATTATGTAATCTCAGTTTATTTAGCAATATGATAGAGGTAGGTAACAAATACAGCTTCAAGTACTGCAAAAAGCACCCTCTTCTCCCTCTTTTAAGCCATTTCGAGTGAAAGTATTCCATTTTTATTGTCAACTGTCCACATCTCCTCTTAACCCAAAAGGTGTTCCATGGGCTTAAATTTCCTGTGAAAGATCTGCAATTGGTCCCATTTTGAACAGTGTACATTCAATGGTGTTAAATGATAAAGGAAAGCTAAATTAAAGAGAGGGGCCTACCCTGATATACGTGTCCCATTATTGCTGGGGAATTTTTGTTATTTCCAAAACGCAGCACCAGCTGAAGACATCCTCCTAAGAATAGCCCTTTGTGGCAGAGCTGGTTGAAGATATCCCAGTGCTCTCTCACTGATTCTTCTCCCACTTCTCTGCTAACCAGAACTGTGTGGGTGGTTATGGCCAGGCTGGTGGAAGTACCTTCAAAGTGCCTTTCCTAAGATGACCTGACTTTGCAGTCCCTCTGGATTGAGGATCAGTGTCCTCTGAACATACTGCCTGTGGTTTTGGTCTGTGTTTTATAAGTTGTTCGTGATTGTGGCCTGGTTGTCACTGAGCATCTGTTATTTCAGCCTGTGCATAATAATTTCCTGAAATAAAAATCTGTGCCCTTAGCAGGGGAGAATAAGTTATATCATGTAAACAATGAAAATGGAGGAGAAAGCGATTGGCACAGAACTTTATTCAAAAAAACATACAAAATGTGACACAGCAGCATGACAGAATCAGCCTGTTTTGGAAGTACCTTTGAATTGTGTGAAAATCAGAATGCGCTTTCTGTGAGCCCCATAAAGCTTCTTTCAAGCTCTGGCTGAAAATTCACAAGGAAGGTTTTTTCCAGAAGTACCCAGTGTAGGCCCAGCTATCCTTCCACTGACATCAAGAAGAATTACATCAGTATTAGGCAAAAACTGTAAAAATGGATAGTTCATGCTACAGAGAAAGTAGCATTCCTCAAATTCCTTCCTATGTGGTTTGTTTTTCCTCTTCATTTATAATCTACTGCCAGTGTCTGGAAGAAAACCAAGAAATTTGGCAGGATCTTGAAACTTAAGCATGTTTTAAGTTATATCAAACCAGTTGCTTTCTATCACTTTGCTCTTCTTTTAACTGTATTTTTGGCCTGAAATTTTCCATTGTGTAGTCCCAAACCACAGGTGATTCTTTTGTTTGTTTGTTTTCTTTTTTTTTTTCCTTGTTAAAGGAAGTATGTTGAAATTATTTTAAGCAGCAGAAGTAGGAATGCATTATATTTTTTCCTTTTAAAAATGAAGTAAACAAAACCAACTCAACAAAAGTCTTTGAAAAACAGCCTTTGGAACAATGTGATCAACAGGTGGTTTGTGGACTATTTTTAAAGAGCTTGACATAAAAAGAGACTTAAATTGTTATATATTGGAGATGGTAGATTATAGCTACTTTTTACATGTGTTTTGACAATAGATGTGAAGGTAGACTGATTTTTTTATTTGCTATGAGGATCTTAAGACAAGCTGGGCATTGCATATGGATAGCACCGAGTGTCCTGTCCTTAGAGACCACGATGCTGCAGGAACTGGGCATGAGCACGTATCCGGGGCTGACTTAGCTGGATGTTGGGAAGTAAAAACACAGGAAGCAAGATTGCCATCTTGGAGCATCTCACATGGACAAGGAATGAATGCTCTCTCCATTTTCTTTTTCATGAAGCCTTCCTACTGTAGTTTCAGCAGCACCAGGCTGTGTTAATTGAAAATGTACTGATGTGTTGGGGTTTTTTTTCCCCCCTCTTTATTTCCTGCACTATATACATAATTACAATAAGTCAACAACTGACATTACCACCAGGTGATTCTCGACAGTGCTGTGAATTGATGGGTACAATTTGAAAGAGGGGAAATTTAGGTTAGATTAAAGAAAGAAATTCTTTACTGTGAGGGTGGTGAGAAGCTGCAACAGATTGCCCCGAGAGGTTGCCAGCCCTGGTGGATGTCCCAGCCCTGGAAGTGTTCAAGGCCAGGCTGGATAAGGCCTTGAGCAACCTGGTCTGGTGGGAGGTCGCCCTGCACGTGGCAGGGGGTTGGGACTAGAGGATCTTTCCAGTCCCTTCATGATTCTGTGACTCCTTGGTAGACATAGCTCAGCTAATCAACCCTGTGTACTCTCTGGCAGGACAGGCAGTAGCCACCTCCCAATTCTTAACTCAAAGCTAGCACTGTTTTAAGTTTCTTTCTTTTTTTTTTTCATCCACTTACGTTCAAAAATCTATTGGAGTTTCTTATGTTTCTTTTTTTTTAAATCAAGCCATATAGTGCTAGATTATGGAGTATATAGACATTTTATTGTTGCATACCAGCAGGTCATAGCCAATACAGCTTTTGAATTGCTTTTTGAATAGAAATATAGAAAATTCTATAGAAAACCTCTGCAGCAATACTTATTTATAATTAATATTTATGTATTAGGGAATGGCATGTTTGTGACACACAGAATCTTGACTTCATTCCATCTATTCCATCTTTTATATCATTGGGAATTCAGTCTCGTTGGATTTTTTTTTTGGAGGCTTTATTTCCTGTATTGAATCCACCACTCTTTTGTGTAAAATTTAGCCGAAACTGCTCCTTTCCAAAGCATGTCTTTTAGAAAAAAAACTCAAAAAAGATGATGAGCAAAAGCAATGCATGACAGTGTTCAGTCACTGGGGATGGACTCTGAAAGGGGAAATATTACAGCAGTTTTTTTGCCCTGGCCAAAACCAAAACATCAGAAACATTGGATGAAAATTTGACTCTTTTATCTTCATGGAGCTACATATGTATAGTTGCACATCCAACAATTTTCAGGTGGAGGAATTTGTTCTTAAGACAGTCCAGTTATGAACTGATGGAAAGAACTTCCAACTTCAGATATTGAACACATTAATTTCAGTTTAAATATTTGAAAAGGTAGCCATTTTGTGGGGATTTAGTTACAGAAACATAGTACACAGTGGCATTGCATCCATCTCTGTCATTCTGGGTTTATTCGGAGTTTACCACAGCATTAAGAAGTTCTAAAAGTTTCAATCTACCTCTGGATATAGAAATCTCAAGGTATTATCTAACTTCTTTGGACCTTGAGGCAAATCACTTAAAACATGTAATTTCTTACTGCTAAAGTACTTTTATTATTTCTATTTATTTTATAAATGAATGTGTTTCTTTTTAGCTACAAGTACATTAACTTGACAGTGTCCATCTGGAAGGGTTTTTTTTTTTGTTTTTAACTTTGCAAGTCTATTTACCTTTGCTCTGTGAGTAGTGATTTACATCTGGTTGGATTCATTTGTAGGTGATCACTGGAGCAGCCAAAGTCAGGAAGTGAGAGTCCTGTAGTTTAAAGTGTTAATTAAGGTGCACATCACACTTACAGGTAAGATGCTGTATTCCTGCAGTATTGGAAGCAGGGTCAGTCATCTCAGTTCTTAAAACAGATTTAAGAGCCTAATCTTAGAATCTTTTAAAAAAAGCCCCAAACAAACAGGATTTCACAGAGCTGTCACATTATCAACAGTATTATTCTTAAATCTTTGTTGTTACTCTCATTTTCTAAGTGAGACTTGTACTAAGGTTTGCATGTTCTCCTTTTTTCTTTCCCTCTGTCATGTGTTTTGAACCCTTTTGTGTCTCTCAGTTAAATCTGAAAGGCGAAATTCTCAGTGAATATCATGTTTTATGAAAATCTGTGAGTGTATGGGGGAAAAAACCCACGATTGGTGCCAATTTTGAGGAAGAGGCAGGCAGAACATAGCTGTTATATGTTCTGTTTGGCAGTGGCTCAGTGGCCAAACAAAATGTGTGCAGTCCCAGACTCATCACACAACAGTTTCTCCTGCCAGGTGATAGTGTAATAAGCAATGTGGAGAGATATGGCCATTTGCAGTGAGAAGAAAGAATGTGGAGTTACAGAGCAAAGAGCAGTAATCTGTAGGAAAACAGGTTTCATCCAATCTGGTGCTTACAGGACACCTTGGGTTTGCTATTGCGAAAGAATAAAGGACCAAATGCCAGAAGATCTTAAAAGGATGTAAATTGCTTGCTATAGGCAAACAAGAACATCTTGTTTGCTTTATTTTTTTCTATTTACTGCGCGTTTCATAGTGCCTGGAAAAATCACATACTATTTCAGTCATCACAAACTGCGCTGAACACATGAGATTCCTACTAATCTTTCATATGAGATGGCCAACTGCAGTTAAATTCTGTATAAATAATAAAATGGGGATGCCGAGGTATGAAATATGGTAATAAACTTTAAATAGGAGGAAACCTACTTTTTGCAAGTGTGAATTTAACTAGAACTTGGTTCTTTACTTGGCTCTGTTGAAGACAGCATAGATGTATTTAGATGAGGATAAAAACCTGATTTTAAAGCAGTTCAGTATTTTCTATTTGTTTGCATTTAAAATGCCTGCATATCCCATCTTACCTTGGGCAAATTGCAAATTGCTTCTGTAAACTTGGGATTAGTCTTTTGTAAAGATGAGAATGTTAATACTGAAAATATTAATGCTTGCCTATTACTGTTACTTCACTAATATTTTTAAAGAGCATTTTAATTCTCATCCAAACAAGGTTCATCAGTGGAAATTAATCACTACTGCCTTTTATGATGTTATTGATTACATAGATTTGGTTTTCTAAAATGCTCATGTAAGATAATTTTCCTTCTCCTAATGTCATTCAAGATAAGGGAAAACACCAACTCATTTTCATTACTATGCTTTTTGTTTTACAAGCTGAATGAGCATCAATGCCAGATGATGATCATCAGCAATCACTAGTTTATTTATTAGAGAAAGAGGAACATTTCACATTTGAGGATCAGTTGTGTTTTATGGACTGTTTTGGAAACGTACTACTTGTAAATATTAATTTTTCAAGAAATGAGAATGTTACCAGTAGCAACAGGAAATCTTAATGATTCGGGTCACTGCGGGCAGAAGTCCATTCAGCAACAGCTTTTGGATGGAATTTGCAGCTGAATTTAAAAGGTTGCTAGCAATTAGGAAATGTACTCCGTGCTTTGAAATGCCAGATAAAAGATGGATTTAGCCACGGTGGCCATTCTCCAGTATCTGCCGTGCATACAGGTTCAGTGCTCAGCACTCAAGTCTTTCCCCTCTTCAGGGCTTTTAGAGCTTGAGGGACTTCCTTGGAGCATCTTCCATTCTTGCACCTGGCAAAGCAGAGCATAAAAGCCTCTGTGGCATATGAAGGTCTTCCTGTTGCTCCTTTTTGGGTATTTCTGAACATCCTTTTTTGTGGATTAACCCTGGCCATTCTCTGAAGGAAAACATTCTGAGTACTATGCAATAGCCAATTGCTGCTTTCAAACAAGGAGTTCTTTTCCCTTTCAGGGCTCTCCCATTCCATGTCCCCGCTCAGTAACCAGGGGCCAGACCAGTAGTGTGCTTTTCCTTTTAGCAGCATGTTGTGATGTTAGAACTTCCTGCAAAATCATGTGTTTCATATGTTTTTTTATATTTTGATCACGTTTTTTAAAGTGCTTCCAGATGTAAGCACATATTTGGTCATAGCTTACTGCACGTGCTTATGCACCAATAAACTGGAAAGGCCTGCATCCAACAGCCTTGAAATCCATGTGTGACTTTGTGTGTGACTTCCAAAAGCTCTGCTTTGAGGTGCTGGAAGTCAGGGGGTTCAGGCTGCAGGTTTTCTCAGAGGTGTTCAGCAGCTGTTATTGCAATACTTACAGTAGCTTAGTACTGTGAAAAGTCCCATTGCAAGAGAAAATGCTTTTCTTTCTCTTTCTCCTTCCTCCTCCATGAGTCAGACATCTACTCACGCTTCAGCTGGCTCTTGCCAAAGATAGATGAAGCACCCAGTCAATCACACAGGCTGGTTATGTGCTTAGGACTGCCATATATCGGTGCAATGTACACTGATGCACACAGAGTGAGGCTGATGTGTTCTGGGCTTAGGAAATCCTCATGCAAGTGCACTGTGTGTGCCAGTACAGCAGGCAAAATTACTTGATCAAATTTCTTTTTTCCCTCTTCATGTCTGTTCATGGCATCCCTTATCCAGAGGCCCTTGCTGTTTTCCCACCAGGCAGTTCTGCTGGGCTCAAGGAATGCCTCTAAGGGAAGCAGGCCACAGGAAAAGGATGAGGTGACTTTCCCACAGAATGCAGTAAGTGACAGAAAGTGCATGTGAGGTAGGTGAAGCACATGTTGGCATTGTAGAAGGCTCAGTCCTACTTGTGCTTCACACATTTTTCCTTTCCAAACAGGAATCATTAGCACAAGAAAACCCCAGCTGTTCCCTGTGTGCTAATTCCAGTTTTGTGGTAGCTCAAGAAGACCTGCATGGCAAGGTGAAAAACATAAAGCAGCTCTGTGTAGCACCCCTTGAGTGCGGGTGGCAAGAGAGATGAAACTGCTTATTTTATTGTGTAGAACCCCTCTTGAAAACCTCCTGGGGTGTGAGAGAAGAGACCTTTGAGTGTCCTGAAAAAGAGGAAAGCCATGACATAGGTACCTAATAGGTTTTCTGGAAGAAGTAGAGGCATTGAGACAGATAAAAGTTCTCAGACCTTCATATGATGAAAAAAATCAAGGACTTGGAAGCTTTTCACAAGGATAAAATTGAAGTATTTTGTAAAGACTATATATATATATATATATATATATATATAATATATATATCCATAGACAACAATAAATTGGGATAATGAGAAAGAGATTGATGCTGAAGTCTGCTCAGGTCATGCCATGCAGGGGCATTTCTCAGTAGCTTGAGGGAAATCGTAAAAAACCCCAAGGTTTGTGTGAGATGCACAGAAATGCCCATAATTTATCTGAATAACTGAAATGTGGTAAGGTGAACTCAGTCTTAGCTTTGTGCTGCTTGAGTTTTAAAAAAAGAAGAATTTATATGGTTCACTTGGGACATCTCAAATGTTGATAAACTTGAAAGAGCTTTGCCAGTACTTCTGTCATTTGGTGACAAACATGCACAACAGAAACGTACTGTGCAATGAATCAAGTAACACAGTTTTTATTCAGATCACAGCCCTGCGGGTAGATTATATACAGAGTAATTTTAGCCCTCTTAGAAGTGTGTTGCTAGAATTACTCTATAAAGAGCAGAAATAACAGAAGCCTGGTAGTTAAACATGCTGAATTTAAAAAAAATTGGTGCGAAAATATTTATTGCAATAAGATTGAAACACTTAAAATCTTTTCAGCTAGAGTCTCGCATTAGCCTTTGTGCACCAGTGGCATTTAAATTAAAACCAGTGTGCTTCCATAAATAGAAAAGTTGGTTTTGATGAAGGCAGAATTTGTGATTAAAACAGCCTCCATTTGAAATCCCTGATTGCATTGATAAAGCAACTCCTTTGAACAGTATCCTGCTGTCATACTGTTGATGACAATAAAGCTAAATATAAGTACAGAGAGTATCTGCAAACGTGTGCTTCCAGTTATATATTTATATATGTAACTGAAGTACTTGGGAAATTTGACTTATTTAATTTAAATGCAGATGTGATATTATGATCCCTTTCCCCCAAACCTGGTCTTGTAATAAGGAAGGAACCACTGCTTGTTTGAAACTTCACCCTTTTTAAAGGTGAGTAGTGGTAAAATAAAGAAGACAAATGTACACTGGAAGTCTGACCTCATCCCTGATGTTGCCTGTTTGTGTGGTATGTATTCAGAGAAACCTATAAAGTCCCTCTGTAAGTACTTTCACTCAGTTGTATTTGATGGCAAGATCTATAAAAGATGTTGTCTTCAGATTTTTTTTCATTATTCTCCTTTTTCTATGTTGTACCTACAACCATATCTTATTGTGTATCCATACAGAGCATGAATTTTAGCCCAGTGTAGATGTCTTTCATAGACTATACATAGACTATACATATATATATATATAAATATGTAAGCAAGAAATCATCTCAAAAAGACCCTCTCAAAATGTCATCTGGTTTCTCTGGTTCTTGCTAGCTGAAGGTAGCTGAACACATGCTAAATGGAGCAGAAGTGAGAGAGCAGAAAATGGCAATTGTCAATTTAATCAATACCTAGACCACGGTGTAAATATCTGTTGATGTTTGTAGTGTCTGGGATAATGGGGAAAGGTTTAGTTCTGCTTCTGCGTTGTGATGTTTTAGCAATGCTTGTAGCCATAAACCTGCCCTAAAACACCAATTAAAGAGGGTTTATGAGTGCTTTGTGTTACTGGAGTGATGCAACAGATCAACACATGTCAATGAAAGCAGCCTGTTGTTTTGCCATTTTTGAAATAACAAACCTGAATAACATAAAGTAGTCTGAGTGCTTTGTGTCCAAAAGCAACGTGTCCCACATGTTGGATGGTCCTGTCTCTCCTTGTAAATTAAGAAGTTATTTGAGTTAACTGATTGGTTATAGACTGTTTGGCCCGTAGCATCCATCTGAATAATCTAGCAGCTGGAGCATGAAGATGCTGGAGAGTCAGGATGAGAAGTGGAGAACAGCTGGGAAAAGCCTCGGGTTGCAAGGAAAGGAGGCAGCAGCTGGAGATTATAAACAGGGACCTGACAGGGAGGTTTTAGATGAGGAGAAAATCTGCAGCTGGGTTTGTGAAGCTTTACCTTGGTGGTAGCTGCTCCTAGACGGAGTTTTTCTCAAGAACTTTTATTTGGTCACTCTTACATCTTCTCATCCACCCCTTTTCCACATCTGTATATGAGTCTCAGCTGTGCAGTGCATGCCGTGTTTTGTATGCTGTAATTTCACTATGCGTGGTATTCTTTGCCATTCCAAACAGAAGAAGGAAAAAGGTATCTTTATTATTCAACTCACCAATATGGAAACCACATCATATTAAGGAACCAACATTTCCATGAACAGTACTTTTCAACTGTGACTCATGAGTGAGGCTTTTAAGACTGTTTTACGAAGCCTATTGAATTGCGTAAGCCTAAGTATATGATATCGCACGTAAATATCATTATGTGTAGTGGGTGCTTGTAGATTAAAAAGGAAAAACAGAACCAGGAAAGTGAGATCATTCAGGTTAACTCTGTGTATGTAATCTTAATGAATTCCTGCTTGAAGTATGATTTTCAGAATGCGAAGTCCAATCTTGATTTAAAAGGCTAAAGGACAGAGAACATGTCATCATCCTTGGGAAGGTGTTCCAGTGGTGAAGTACCACTGTGGTACAACAGGTACGCTGTGTACCTGCATCATGTATATCTATATTTATATCTAATCTATACCTATACCTATATAATCTGAATTTTACTGCTGGAACTTGTTTGTAGTGTTGCCTTTTACCTATAAGACCCTCCTGTCAAAACAGATTTAGACAGTGATTCATTCAGACATAATTTTTGAGGATAAATGGAATTGTGTTAAAGAGTTTCTTCTGGTCCTTCACTTAGGAGGCTGTTCAGTGAGCTTCTTGAATTGTGCACACCAGACATTGATATAGCCTGCCAACACCAGATGCTTGACTGCCAAGTATACAGTTAATCCAAGTTCTTTGGTCCTTTTCAGGCTTCTTCCACAGAGGCCTCTGGGGATGCATTTTTCCCCTCAGCCCTGACAGTGCATCGGGAGCTCATGTTTGGTGGAGCCGTGTCCACTCTTAGTGCCAAGTCTTTTTAAGAAATGTTGCCCCCAGCATAAACTCTCTCGCTCTGCCAAGAGAACCCTACTCTCTTGTTTAATTTGTAGATATATAAACTGGTTATCAGAGTGAAGGGACATACCCAGAGGCTCACAGAGTCTGGGAGGAGCAATCAGACTCCTAAATATCATACTATGTCCTTGCCAATGGACTGGTAATGTACTCGTTTCTTCCCCTGCACTTTGTGTGACTGAGTATTTGCATTTTTCTCCTTCATGTGCCGAGGCTGTACATGCTCTTTCTTTTAGATTTGATCTAGTTTCATCTGGTGAACAGAGTATACTTTAGGGATTGCATTGTGATAATGCTGTTTCTCTAATCATGTTTATTATTATTACTATAAAATGTGATCTGTGGGGTTAATTATTTCCTGTAGTTGTGTGATTAATAAAATATTCATCTCAAGTACATTATGAAATGCCTTCCATCTTGTTTAACTTAAGATTAAATTTCTTTCATTGCTGCTGAGCCCTGTTCAGGGTGGTACTCCTCTGCTATCTCTGGAGAGCTGATATCATGCTGGTTTGGAATATTCATTAGCAGCCCAACCCTTTTTCCAGGGATGACTCTGGTTATGCCCGTTTCAAATGCTTCTGCTTTTAAAAAGTGCATCAAAAAATGAATTATTTCAAGAAAAAGGGGCTTGAACCTGAAATCTACTTCCTGGGCTGGCTACAGAGCAGGAAGAGAGAGCCCCTCTCTTCTTGAAATGGATCAATGTTACCAGCATGACACTCTTGCACCAAGGACAGAAGCTATTATTTCCCTTTCCAGATGTAAGAAAACTATTCCCTGGTGCTAAGTAGAAGGGAAACACTTTTTTATTTTTAGGACTACTCTGTGTTTAAAAGCTTCTATTTGAATGGAGCAAGTGTTTTTATTGGAAAAGAAAAAAAAGGAAAAACAAAACAAAATAACCTGATTTCTCAAGGTATCAAATTTTATGTTAAGGTAGAAACAAATCTGAAGAAGAGCTGAACTAACTTGATGTCAATAGGTATTCTTAGGAATTTTTTGAACTGTTGTTCACCTTTCTTGAAATGAAGGTGGCCTCTTCTATTATTTTTAGTTATAATTTTCTGTTTAAATCCTTCACTAGAGCAGTTGACTGGTGTGAGTTATAGGGGTTGCAGCTGTGCTGGGTCCTACCAAGTGGCCAGGCAGTGACTGTGGCCAGCAGGGAGTTGTTCCAGCGTGACAGGCAGCAGTGTGGCACCTGGTGTTGGCAGTGACTTCCTGTTCCTGGCCCCCTGGCATCCATGGTGAACTTTAGGTCTCTGACTGCAGGAGGGGCAGAATTGTTGCACGTGGTTATGCACTTTCCACCAGCAGCAGGGTTGAAACTTCACCAGAGCTACTGGCTTGTGCCATGAAGAAGTTGTGTGCATGGAGAGGGAGCTGCTGTGTTGAGGGGAAGCAGGAAAGTCTCCAGGTGTGTGAGGCCAATGGACCACCACAGAATCATAAAATACGCGGAGTTGAAAGGGACCTATCAGGATCATCGAGTCCAACTCCTGGCCCTGCCCCCAAGGACACCCCAAGAATCCCACCATTTGCTCAAGAGTGTTGTCCAAACGCTTCTTGAACTCCGTCAGGCTTGGTGCTGTGACCACTTCCCTGGGCATCCTGTTCCAGTGCCCAGCCACCCTCTGGGGGAAGAACCTTTTCCTGATACCCAGCCTAAACCTCCCCTGACATGATTTCCCGCCGTTTCCCCGAGTCCCGTCACTGGTCACGTGAGTGAAGAGATCCGTGCCTGCCCCTCTGCTTCACCTCACGAGGATGATGAAGACAGCCGTGCCCTGCCATGCCCTGGAGCAGTGTGACACGGGTCATCACCTGGAGTTTGGAGCGTTCCCTCTGGGTCCGTGCGGTGACAGGGACGGTGGAGAGGTGGCAGTGCTGTCTTGGAGCTCAGGCACGTTCCGTGCTGGGTCTGCAGGAGCCCCCTGAGGCCAGGCCCAGCACAGGCCACCATAGCCCCGGTGCTCTGTTGCCTCAGGGGGTTCCAAGTGTCAGAGAAGGTGAGGCAGCCTCAGCCCATGGCAGGCACCAGGCCAGACCGAAAGTGACTTCAGCAGCCTCAGTGGTAGCCAAAGGTGGTCCCAGCACGTGCTGGCTTTGCTTGGCCACGGTGCAGGGAGCAGGAATGGAACAGTCTCCCTGTTTGCCCTGCAGCCCAGGGGCCAAACCTCCGTATCCCCCTGCTCTGGCCTGGACCGTTCTCAGGAGGGGAGCGCGATGATCAGCACAAGGTATTTTAGAAAGAGCAAGACCAGCAGCCTCTTGTAAAATATCCCAGTTACTGGGCGGGAGGGTGTGAAGTGATTTCTTGTAGCAGTTCTTGAGCTGAAAAGCAGATGGTATCTATGTGCTCTGGTATAAGTGCGGCAGAAGCACTTGGAGGATTAAAATGATGACTCATTGGAGCAAAGCAGGTCAGGGAGATGAACAACTGAAAGAGATGGCATTAGTTAATACAAAGTTGTTGGTTTTTTGAGGCATGAAAAATGTATTTTTCACTACTGAGAAGCAGTAAGTTTTCAAAGTTGTAAATCTGCTCTCCAGACTATATGTTAAACTAAATAAAATTAACCCTCAGTTTTTAATTTTATTTTTTTTTTATACTTAAGCTTTATGTTTTGTTTTTCATCTACCAGGTAATGAGTCCTTATGAAATTAGAAAAGCAATCCTCCACTGGCTTGGGTAAATAGAAAGATTGGCTTGTCCTTAAGTGATTGATTACTTTTAAATTACTGTGAAAGCTCTTTTTAAATAGGTCAATGTAAGTGACAAAGTAAGCAAAGCTACTCCTTTTCCCCTCTTTGTTGGAGGTATCTTTAAAATTTTCAGCATACATTCATGGTGTAGAACTTAAGATAACACGCCTCTAACACACTTCCTAAATGATGCACTGTTGATGTGAATGCAATAGAGATAATGCATGTAAGTGAAATTTGATGAATTTTCCGGTTTTTCCTTTAGATACAGTATTTGAGATGTTGTAACTTCTGTGGAGCTCAGAAGCTTAAGTGTTTTCTGCTTTACAAAGTGAGGTTTTGTTGCTGTTGGGTTATTTGATTTCGATTTTTTGGGTTTTTTGGTTTGGCTTTAGGGAAGAAACTGGATGACAATTATAGCATCTCTGATTCAGAGACAAGGGAGAAAAATACAATATTTTAACAGTTACTTTGTGGTGTTTTGTTTGGTTTTTGAAAATTTCTGCAGCTAAAACAGGGAAGAGATGAACCAACTTTGACAGGGAATTCTGTAAATGTTCATGTTGAGACTGAGTTTTGTTTTAGTGCACTGTAAACTTCTAAGCATGGACAGTACAGTTTAATGATAAACGTTCAAGCTGCTCAGCTAAAAAGTCTGCTAAGAATACTCATAGACTGAGTTAGCTGCATGTTGGAAAGGCAGAATTTGATATAACCCTAGGAATTAGAGAGGTAACTGGAAGGAGGCATCAGCAGAAAATGTAAAGCATACTAAGGACTCAGGTAAAGGTTTTGCTTTTTAAAACTCATCATTGCTCCTCCCTACAGTTTTATCATAGAATAATAAGTGAGTCCTATTACAAGGTCCTAGCTCTGCAGAACAGCCTGTCTAGTGACTTAATTTATGACACCAACATTTAATAGAAGAGTCAAGCATATCTATTCATACTGTCTAAAGTTTCTGCATAATTTGACTATGTACTGTTGACATTTTGTAGCTGGGCTGTGGTGCCACGGAATAATTTACACCACTTGAAGTAACTTGTGTAGTAATCTGTCCTCACATCTAAGGATAACACAAAGTTTCTGTTTTAAAACTAAGGAAAAGTACTTTATAGAACAGGTCTGTTTTCCAAGCCTGTGTGTGTTTGACTTGTCATAACACCAACAAAGTAGAGGATAGAGGCACACCCATAGACGTGCTATGAAAGCAAAATTTTACTTCTCTGGTGTACCATAAAAGTTTGATAACTTTGGAGAACTGTCTAAAAAGTCTAATGTAATAGGAAATATACATGAACTTCCAGTAATCAGAAACATGAGGGGAGCTAAATCTACTGAGACCAAGATAAAAATCAGTGCAGTTGACTAACCTCACTGTAGAACCAGAAACCTTGTTCCTTTGATATGTATTTATTTTCTTCTAAGTCAATCCTAGTGCGTCCTGTTTTGTCGGCAGCACAGGTACATTTCTTCAGAACTGCCTTTGGTCACTGGTGGCTCTTCTCCAGAGCAACACCTGCTGATCCCTGGTGTCTTTCCAGAAGAGAGGGACCATGACAGAGGGAATTTGTGCAGCTTGTGACTTCACATGTGTGGAAATGCTTACAAAGGGTATGGGTTGTTTCCCAACCCAAAAGTCAGAGGGGATTTTATGACGACACGAAAAAATTAAGTGGCTGCAGCTCATGTGGGCCTCCCAGAGGCAGCCAAGGGCTGACATCTTTGGCCTTACATCTTGCCAAAGAGCTATTGGCTGCAGGATGAGGATTAAGGAGATTTGATAAATATTTGGGGAGTGCAGGAGTGGAATGAGTCTCCTTTGCTTGTGTAACTTGTTTAAAGGACACGGTTTGGCAGCCAGAACTGTGTGTAGGTCAGCTGGCTGCCCCGTGGGGAGTCCAGAGCACCTTCATGCAGCGAGTTGTTCCTGCCTGGCTAAAATCCTGTTTGTTCCAGATGTTTGGCACACAGATACCTTTACTAATGATGTATGTATAGTTAAGGCTGTAATGCTGGCTATCAGAAGAGAAACACTTTCAAAAATATGTTTGTAAAAAGCTAGGAAACCATTGAATATTAGTTTCAAAAGTCTCACTTCTGTTCAGTTTGACTTCCATGGCTGATGGCCCCAGGATTTTTGTTCATATTTTTGTGGCTGAGGTTTCAGTGGACTATGCCAGAAACATGATGGTTGCCCACACCAAGAAGTACTGCTGGATCCTAGTGATGGTTCAGGCCAAGTCACCCTTGAATAAACTTTAATAAATGTCCGTTTGTTTAAACCGCTTACGTTTGCTTCATATGTCTGAAACCAAACTAAAGATTTGGCAGTACACTTGCACTACCTCTTTATGGGAACAGCTGCACTATGCTGATAGCTTATCAAGATCCTAAAATTTTAAATGTATCTCTTAAGAATAAATCATAGTTAAAATTGGATGCCTCAGTTTGCTTGTTTACATTAGCAAATATTAGAGCGCAATAGAAGCAAACCTGAAAAGCAAAACATTTTGTGCTGAGAACCTGATGTCCACATGTGGGGACACTTTTGAGGTTTTTATTTTAGATAAGGTTCAGTCTAGTTCTGTGTACTGAATGTTCATTTATTGTCAGAGTGTATATTTTTCATGAACTACCAGCCCCACCCTTTTTTATTTTGCTGTTTTTAAAAAAAATTATTTAGTATGTGAGTTTTTTCTCTGTCAGCAAGTGCATATGATGTTCTGATATACGTTAGGGTTACGTGCCTGACATATACTAGGTTAGCACAATGAAATGCAAATAAACTTATGTTGATTCAAGAGGGTTTCAAAATGAGATCCTGCTTTACAAATATCACACATTTTGGTGAGGTTTCACTACATATTTTACTGAAATTAATGTTTTAGGGCCATGGAGATTTCAAGCTGAAACAGGTTGCAGGCCATCTGCTCAATATGTTTTCTGTGATGGCAGCCACTTCCAGGTGCTTAGGAGCTTAGAAGTCCCTATATTAGATGGCTGTGGAATAAAATAGCCCCAGGGCAATGTCTTGGAGATCCATAACAGGTTCTCTGTTTGTTCTATTACCTTAAGCAAAATATTTTGAAAACATCTTACTTTGAAAACAAATATGGTTTACTTCATGCAAATCAAGACATTGGCAATTGAATGACCTCTCTGTGTCCAAGCTTTATGTACAGATGACTTAGAAACTTCACCACAATTATCTTTAAATGGCATAGAATATGCTCTACAGAGATGATCTGTGAGTTGTAAGTTTCCTGAAATTGACTGTATTTTTTTATTTGTGAAAGAAGTTTCTATTCAGCTGTATTTTTTTTTCATTTTGGAAGTAGACGTTTCTCTCGGTAAGTTATTCAAGCTATTGGGTCCAAACCAGCTCTGGAACTGTAGTATCCATACTTTACCTTCCAAAATAGTTTCCCATTTGTAAATATTAATAAAATAAAGATTTGTTCTCTGTTCCTGAATAGAATTTTTTTAGTTTTTTGCAGTCCTTTTTGCAGTCCAGTAGATGTCTTGAATCTCTTGGATTATGCTTTCCAAAGTTTAAACCAGGGCATTTGAAAACAATATTTGAATAACTGGAGGAAAAACCCAATTACATAAGTCCAGTGAGATGGGCTTTCAAGCAACTGCAGTGTTAAATTCTTTCTGTCCTTTTTTAAAAAAATATATATGCTATTTCACAGTACACTGAGACTCTGTATTTAAATATTATTTTTATATCTTCTTTTTCCACTGGCAACATTTCTTTCTCCTGTTCACTTCAGCATGCATTTATGAACAAGCACATTTCATTAGACTTCTCTTTGACATTTGTGTTTTGTTGTTTTGTTTTTTTTTAAACTGGAAATACAGTAACTTGTCACAAAAACCCCTGCAGACGACCTGATTTTGCTCCATCTGTTCCTCCCAGACTGATAGGGAAGAGCAGGATGGCTGGCAGGGATCACTTACAAAACCCGAGTTGGCTCTCACAAAACCCAGTGCCCAAGACAGCAGTGAAACTTTCCAATTGGAGCACAGGGGCGGCATTTTTCTTTTCTTCTCCTTCCTCTGCTTCATGCAAGTATTGGGCAGCATTCACTGGACAGCTGGCTTAGCTGTTAGTGGGGAAGAGATGTGGAAAACTAAAGCAGCTGGCTTTTAGGAACCTTTTTTTTTTGTTTGTTTGTTTTTTTTTTGTTGTTTTTTTTTGTGAAAATGTGGCTGAACGCAAAGAGTTTATATTTTAGTGTGAGTATGGTGTATAAACCAGAATGAAACTGGAAGCTGTGTGTATGGTTGGCTGCCTACATCTCTGCCCATCTTCCTGTTCCTATTCTCCAAGCTCAGTGTGAGAACACCTTGACAAAATCCAGTTCTACCCAAACCTTACAATTTTATATTCTGTTCAAACCTAGTCGATATTTGGACCTTCAGTACAGTACTCTGCAGGTCTTCCAGCTGGGCTTTTTGTTTCCTTTATCTGTACTTCTTGTCACTCTTCTCCCACTAAGTATCCTCACGCTCTCCCAAAACTGTTTTAAACTTTTGCTTTCTCAGAAAAATCACTGCAGAGGTTCTTATTTCAATAATATTAACAAAGCTGTCTTTGAAGAAATAAGGAGCAATGCCAGGAGCTGTGCTAGTTCCAATACTGAAACCAATGTGAAAATGAAATTAGTTTTCACTTTACTTTGGGTGGGGATGGTAGAATAAGTCTTTACAGTGTGATTACTTAAGTAAAATGTGCAGGAGGAATAATAAATTCATTCAGTTGAATAAATAAACCAAAAAGTTCCACCTTCTTATCAAGTGACTCTTTGGAGAACTGACACTTGGAAATTCAAAACAGTGGATTTTTATTCATGTGTCTCTTTCTAAGCATGTATATTTTGAACTCTGTAAAGCAATAATATAGAGGTGAAAAATTAATAGCTTGCTCTGGAACCTTTGCTGTGGGTTTCTTGCAGTGGATCTTGACTTCTTTTTAATGTATCCAGGAATGGTAGGGAGCCAGAAGTTGGTAGTGAGAGACACGAGCAGTGACAAAGAGGGCCACTCCTATCCCTTCCACAAAGTTTTAGCCTGTTTCTCCTTGGGAGCAGAGAGCTGATTCCTGCCCAGGACATGTGCTGTCTGATGCTGAGTGGATGACCCTCACTGCCTCTACACGCTGCCTCTTGAGGAGACCACACTTCTTAAGGGCGTCGTTGAATTGGAAACAACTTTATGGACTTGCTTTTGTTATGCGAATTAACTCCTGAATTACTTGCCTTTCTACTGTGTTTATGGACTTGCCTGTTTCTTACACACACCAGTTTAATTAGCTGTGTCAGTTCCAGTGCTTGCAGAGAGATTTACATGGTTGATCTTTGCTGATATTTCCTCTCTGCAGTCTCCGTTACAAGTAGTGTTAGCTCTCCACAAGGACATAAATGGAGATCACGCTGTGATAATTTCTTATGGATTCTGGCATTGGGATGTGTGTGTGTTGGTGTGTGTGCATTCCTTGCCCTTGTAGGTAATCATTATCTATAAGTATTTTAGCTACATAAGAAGTATTAAAGCTAAAATAGAAATTACGTTATTTTTGATTAATTCTCCTTCAATTTATTTGACTTCAGTTGTTGGTTGTTCATACCTTGCTGTTTAGGGGGAGTAACGTCTGCTGAACATCTCAAGTAAAATGCTGATTTAAAACAGAGACTATTTTGAAATATTAACTGTTACAGTTATTGCTTTAATTATACAGTATTAAGAGTCCAAATTACTGTTTAAAATGTCTTATAGATTACTTGAAATATACACCCAGTTTAAAAATAAAAACAAACAGGAACACTGGGTTTCTACAACAATTTCCATCAGAACTATAAGTATTTTTCTTACTTTTGATTTTTATCCCTCTTTAGCCTTTTTGATGCCTGGAGTTCCAGCCTTCCTGCCCAGCATGTCCTAAAACAGAATTTAGGTTTTGAAGGTGTATAAGGGAAAACAATTATATTGTACTTTCTTTTGGAGTCTGATTCCTCCATATCCTGCGAGACTCATTAGCTTAGACTATTGTGTGGATAAAAGAGACGATCTGATATGTTATGAAAAGATTGTAGGCCAATGTATTTATCTTGTAACTAAGGAGATTTTATAATCAGAATCTGTAGTGGAGACAACCTTAATCATTATTTCAAGTGATAATGCAAGTACTGTTCTGCTCGGTATGAAGTGGTAAGTTAGGGAATTTTTCAGTATTTAACCAGATGAAACTTTAAAAAACATGGACTTTTAAAACAATTTTTTTTTGCACTGAGGAGAAAGGTCTGGATAAAAGCAACAGTCAAAACTGCTTTTAACTTTGGTGTAGCACATCCCACCTACTTTAATATGTAAGTTTACAAAAAGAAATATGAGGAGTGTGTTAATTGACTAAGTAGATGTGAGATAGTTTAACATTCAAATTAATTTTTTACTAGTAGCTTTGGAACTATCTGTGCTAGAAGTGGATAAATGCAAAGGAGTATTATCAGTGCCTTCTCCCAAAGGAGGACATTGAAGCAACGTGGGAATGCCTCATTCCTAAACAGCACAGTCAGGGTGAGTCCAGCCCAAGCACTTGAAGGTGACTGTGAACACAACATTTGGCACGTGACTTGATGTTTCAATGCTGCCAGGTTACCCTTTATGAGTGCAGTGGTGTTGAAAATGCAGAACGTGTCAATTCCAGCCTCTTTTAAATGGCCACCCACCAATGTGTTCGTCTAGATCTCAAACCAGAAATCACACAAAATTAACAGATCTCCAGTCAAACTTAGCAAAAAACCATGTGCTTTTCTAACTGCCTTCTATTGCCTTCCTTTTCTAGGTCTTTAGGGATTTTATACTGCATATCTGAAAAAACAAATCCCTGTTTAAGTCTACAGCTTGAATGGTAAGGGGTAGCTGCATTAATTACTGTGTGTTTATTACTCAATTAGTGTGAAGCTGATGACTTGGATGGAGGGAATGCAGTTTAATTTCTTTGCTTGGACCTCTTGTGCTTTAAGTCAATATATACCCCAAAGAACAATTTTTTAAAAATCACATAAAGTAAAGCACAGTTTTTAAGCACTTTCATGCTTATAATTTTGAGCTTGCTGCCAAAGGAGGCGGAGAGACTTACCAGCTCTCATTGAACTCACCGCTATCCCTGGACCTTGTATATGGACTTTCTGTTGTATACATCTCTACTTCTTTATATGTTTAATGTTTTAAAGTATTCTTTATATGCTTCCTTAGGACTTTTGTTTTGTCCTGCCCAGGTTTGCAATGATTTTGCCTTCAGGCTGACAAGTGTTATATCTGAATGGCACCTAGCCTTTTCCATTCTAAAGTCTTACTTTCAATCTCTTTCTGGAAAACTGTGACTTTTTAAAGTTAAAATTATCCATCTTTTTTTTAAAGTTAAAATTATCCATCTTTGCTCCTTTGTTTCCCTTTCCACCAGAAGGATTCAGAAATTTAGAGGAAACCCATCTTTCTGCTAATATTCAGGCAGCCTGTTCCAGAAAGTATATTCTGCCCTTCTTTTAATGCAGCAGGGCAGAAGAGAAGGTGCCTTTTATATTCCTACAAAATTTTCTCAGATCTGCCCAGGTAGCAAGCGTTCAGAATACTGAGCATGTCAAAACTGAAGCAAAGAGCTCTAGGCCTCTGCAGCTGAAGCGTTTGTATTCTTTCCTCGTTACAAAAACAACTTAGGACTGGGCAGAATATCTGCTGCTTCAATCAGGACCTGCTTCAGGCAAATTTGAATTTTGGCATAGAAGTCCCAAACCAAAAGCAGGTTGACTGTACCTTTCCTGGGCTCTCAGTGACTGTGCTTCTGGGTTTGGCTCGAGTGCAAACTAGACACAGAAGGAGGTTAATTGGGTTGGTATCATTTGAGAGATAATTATACATGGAAAGCGGCCCCAGAACTGCAGTTCTGTTTAAGAAGCTGACAACTCCAAGAGTACGTAAAATTAAGGCTGCCATTAGAAAGATAAATTTGTATTCATTACAGTTACTCTGAACCAAAAATCAGATTTTTTTCTTCAGAATTAATTGCAATTTTTTATAGCACACAATCAATTGTAGTTATTTATAGCGCTCACTGAATGCTATAAATGATGTGTTTTGTGTGTGTGTTTGGTGTGGTGATAATTACAACACTGGTATTAAACAGCAGAGCTTCAATACACTGAAACTTGAACAACTGGCAAGCAGTAATATCCATGAAGAGTACAGATCATTCCTCGTTGTTTCAGATCCATTTCAAATTTACTGAGGGAAAAGTAGTCCATGGATTTCCAAGGGGGTCTGCTGTGGTACTTCATAAAAGTGCTCTAGACTTTTAATTTCACATTTCAGTTGGTCTTGCAGGGCCTCAGCTGGTCTCCTTTGGGTTTCAGTGGGTTTCTGAATACTTCAGAGACACTGGCATTTTTCATATTCCCCTTTTTGGCCTGAGCATACCATGACACTGGCTCTCTGATCTCTCCAGTGTAACCAGCCTGCCAGTCAGGAGAAAACTGAGGAAACAAGATTCAGAACCTTCAGCTATTTCTTTAACGTATGTCTGAGTGAAAGGATGAGCAAAACATAGAAGAGAAAGGATAACAGAGATAAAGAATGGCAAAATCGGTTGCCTAAGTGATTACAACTGGTTTATTCTCATCACTTAGTGCATAAATTAGCAGAAAAAGTAAGGGTCCATTTGGAAGCTTAGGGTGAAAAAGGATTAAAAGAGAAAATTTCATGGAAGTGCCCTAAAAATATTATTAAACATCCACAGAGAGTAGATGCCTTCAACTGATTTTTAATAATAAAATATCTGACCTTCTCCTTTGGGTGCTTGTATATGAAGCTTCTGGATACCCAATTTATCTTGAATCTTGTTTCAGGACAAGCCGGCCCTTTCAAAGAGGCTTCTTAGATATTAAAGATAGTCTGAAACATGCAATTTCCTACAGAAGGAGCCTGGGAATACAAGCCCAGTATAAAGCAAACAAGAAAGGCTGGAAATTAATCTTTTGGAAGAGAAGCCCAATAGGAAAGAATGAAGATGCCCATCTTAACTCCCTAGTAAAAGATGTGCAGGATGATGCCTGCAAGGGATTGCTAGGCAGAAGAAAGCACATGGATGACATTTGGAATTTATTTCTCTCAAACAAAAAGTGTAACCTAAAACTCATGCCCTGAAGAAAATTAACTCCTATAGCTCATAGGAACTCTCTAAACGCTAGCCAGTGAATTAAACCACTGATTTAGAGGCTTCTCGGGTAGCTAAAAAATATATGAAGTCTTCAGGGCAGCAAAATCTTTTCTAATAAATTTGTATGTCATCAAGCACAGTGCCAAGAAGTGCTGTTCCCATTTATGCCAGTAAGAGTGTACTATGAAAACTCCTTTGGATATCTGTAGTTTAATTTCCTTTTAGGGTCATTTCTACCAAAAATGTTTTATTATACTGCTGGTTTATTTTTAAATTTTTTACGTGAGTTTGGCCCTTAAATTTTTTGGAGAAAACCGAAGTAACAGTTCATATAGCATCTAGAATCCAATGTAAAGGGGCACAGCACTTCTGTCTACCTGGCATCTAGAGCACAAAGGAACAGTAAACAGTTAAAAATCCCTTTTGTGTGGGGGACTGTTAAATGCCAATGTTTATCTAGGGAAAGGACCTGGAATAGACAAGTGGTCTTTAAGAGGATTCAGGGAATGGTGAAGTTCAAGGAAAAACAAGAAAGCATGTGAATCTATTTCAGACCTGTTTTCTCCAATTTTTTTCCCCTATGAACAAATAGCATAGCACTCTTGAGAGGTTTGTCCTCATCACTGACTGCTCTGTTATCAGTCCCAGTGGGAGAAAACCCAGACCTAAGTGGAATCAGCTGAAGTATTTATAGAGGAAGCAATCCCAGGCCTGGTCTGAGGGGAGAAGGTCCCAGCATGAACATGCCAGAGGTAGATGTTGATTTGAGATCTAAATCCTGCTGTTGCAGGGCATGTCTGTACTGTGGAACTGGTTCAAGTGCAAAGGAAGCTCCACTGGCAGTTCCTTGTCCAGGCAGCACAGTGCTGTGACGGCTTCCTGGCACTCCTGTGGGAGGAGAGCTCTCTTTATATTGACAGGAAGAGAGGACAGAGTTTTAAGCTGTGCCTGGGGAGATTCAGATTGGGAATTAAGAAGATTTTCTTCACAGAAAGGGTGATTAGACGCTGGAATGGACTTCCCAGGGAGGTGGTAGAGTCACTGTCCCTGGAGGTATTTAAGGGAAGACTGGGTGTGGCACTGAGGGACATGGTCCAGTTGACGTGGTGGTGTTCGGTCACTGCTTGGACTCGATGATCTCAGAGGTCTTTTCCAACCTGTTTGTGTGATTCTGTGATTGTGCCAAGGCTGAAGTGAGGAAGGCTTTGCTTTCATTGGCATTGTACTTATGGACAGAGCCATGGCCAGGCAGCAGCGGGGCTGATTTCAAATATCTGCTGAGAACATCCCCTTGCCCTTGGGGTTCTGCCATCAGTGAGGGTGTCCAGTATGCAATTGTACTGGCGGGGGTTGCTGTAATTACTCAACAAATGTTAGAAGGATATTGCAACAACCAGTTTCAGGTTCTGCCCCTCCCCAGGCCACCACCTGACGCATGTTTGCTAAATATTTTCAGGATTCTTCTCTGGCATTAATAACTTTTTTTTGTTTTGTTGGTTTGCTTGGCTTTGTTTTGTTGGTGCAAGTTCTCTTAATAATACTGATGCATCTTGTAAGTACATCCAAGAACCTTCACCAGGAGTTAGATAACACTTGAATATGTGTGTCTGTGAGGAAAAAACCCCACTGTGTTGACAAAGTAACAGTGAAAGGTATAAGTGACTTGTGACTTCAGAAGTGAAAATCTTGCTGTCTTATTTGTGTAGCTTGTTATGTACTTAATAAAACAAATGTAAAGTAAGTGTCACTTACGGAAATCTTCCAAAGCGATCTTTGATAACTAAGGTAACATCTTGCTGATAGTTTTGCAGAGTAACCTGTTTGAAAGAGGAGAAGTTTGTTGTCTTTTGTGACATTCATTGTTTTATTCTTTTAACTTTCATCAAGAGCAAAGCAGTTACAAGCTCTTGTACTCCATGTACTTATGCTTGGAGAGTTGCCTAAGAAATACATACTTAGTCTTTTTGCAGTCATTGTGATCACAGCATCACAGTAAAAAAGAGACTGGAAGGGACCTCCAGGAACAGATCTAATTAGATCTGGTTGCTCAGAGCTGTGTTCAGTTGTGTCTTGAATTCCTGCTCTGAACTCCTTCATGAGGAGATTCCACAGCCTGTCTGGACACTCTGGGTCAGTGTTTGACTACTCTCATGGTAAAACAACAAAAAAAATAAATAAAAGTTGTTATATATGATCAGAATTTCCCAGGTTCTGACTTATTGTTGTAGTTCCACTGTGAAGCTGCAAGAAGGGTCTGGCCCTGTCTTCTCTGTATCCTCTGGGCACGCAGTTGTAGACAGCAGTATGTTCTCCCCTGAGCCTTCTGTCCCGTGGGCTGAAGAGGCCCAACTCCCTCAGTCTCTCCTTTTTTTAATGGATGATACACATCTGCCTTCACTTCATAACTTTCTCTTGTGGTTATATATACACTTATCTAACTTCAAATTGGTTTTGATTTCTTTTCTTTTTCCTCCAGCCTGCATAATTTAATAGAAATGGTTCTGGCAGCAATGCTTATCCTAGCACAACCCAGGATTGTCAGCGTGTGGCAGAAGCATTTGGCTGGCTTGTGGTTGGTTTGGTGTCCATCTGGTCACAAGGTTCTTCCCTGCAGAGCTCCCTGCAAGCTGGTCAGGCCTCAGTGTGTAGTGCTGTCTGGGGTTATTCCTCCCCAAATTCCAGACTTTGTATTTGCCATTGTTGGACTTCATGAGGTTCCTGTTGGCCCATTTCTCTGCTTCCCTCTGAATGGCACAACTCCTTGGCATATCAGCCTCTTCTGCCACTTTTGCATCATCAGCAAACTCCCTGGGTGTGTGTTCTGTCTCATCACCTATGCCACTGAGGAAGAGAATTAAAAAATACTATCCTTGAGATCAGCCCCAGGGGCAGACCCCTGGGGACTGTCCTCCAGGTGGACTTTGTGCTGATCATAGCCCTTGGAACTTGGCAGTTCAGCCAGCTTTCAGTCCACCTCACTGTCCACTTACCTAGTCCATATTGCATTCCATTGTCTATGGGGATGTTATGAGAGGCCATGTAAAATCGAGATGAACATTCACAGCTCGTTTCATCGTAAGAGGCTCTTGGGTCGGTCCAGCATGATTTTCCCTTTTTCTGTGCTTTTTATGCCTGTCATTTCCTTGTCTGCAATACATCTGGGATGTTTTTCTGGTGGATTTGTCCCAGGGCATGAGGTGGGGCTGAGCAGCCTGTAGTTCCCTGGATCCTTCTTCTGACCCCGTTGAAAGATGGGGCTGATATTTGTTTTTTTCCAGTCCTTTGGAACCTGTTCAAGTCACAGCCACCTTTCAGAGAGTACTCAGAGTGGCCTTGCAGGGACATCAGCCTCAGCATTCATAGATAGATCCCACCAGGTCTCAGGGATTTGTTTATGTCTACTTTAGTTCCTTTAAATGTTCCCTAATCTGATCCCTGTCCACTGAGTCTAAGACTTCCCTGCTCCAGATTTAAAATATAAACTTGGACTATTGAAAATATATGATGTGAAAGATGCTTTATGTTAAAACTAAGCATCCCAAACCCCTCCATAGCATAAATATTCAACACAACAAATATGATGGTAATGACTATGATATAGAAACTATTTTTTTTTTTCCAAGAAAAGCTTTCCCTGGATATTTTTTCATGTTCTCTACAAAACGTGGTTGAATTGCCAGTGGGTGTTAGGCAGCATGTTTTGTTTGTTACATATTTGCCTTTGTTTCCTTCTTTTTCCTGCTGAGTTGATAAAGACAAGGTTAACTTATGATCCATAGGTCCTTAAGTAAAGTTTCCAGCTTTCTCTGATTATTACAATTAACGTTTTTAGTCATGTGTTATTTAAACAATGGCCAGATATCGGAGTAGGTACTAAGTGCGCTTCAGTGTTTCTTAAATATGTTTGAACCACTTACAAATATTCCTACCACATTTTGTTTGATAAATAAAAATGTCTTTCTTTTGGCTCCAGACCTTGTAGGCAGAAAGATAACTCAGATTGCCTTTGGAAAAGGCTTTATCTCACTCTTTTAGAGTATAAGCATATGCTAAGAAGCATATCACTGGCATACTGAAGTAGTCTCAAGTTTACAGCTATCTTTATCTGTTCTGCCTACATAAACAAAAGCTGATACACAGGTAGGTCTCTTGTTGGTCCTTCTGTAAGTGACAGAAGCTTTTAATCTTTATCTTAATTTAGTTTTTCTGCATGGTTGTTTGACATTTTCAGCCCAATGCTGACGTTGAAGTTGGGTAATTCCTGCTTACTTATTATCCTCTTGAATGCTCTTAAGTGGATGTGGTTTCACTGTATTTATGAAGAGGATCAATTAAGATAATCTTGGATTAATCCCATTACACTCTTTGGTCTTGTTTATGGCTTTCTTTTTCATCAAATTCACACAAACCGTGAAAAGACGTTATTCTGTTTATGGTACTGTCATTATCATTTACTATGGAATTCCTCCCCTAAAAAAATGTAAATATGTCCCTCATTGCATTCCACTGTTCACAGATACACAAAACAGACACACCAAAGATTTTGATTACGTTACTTTTAAAATATTTTCTTTTAGGCACTGATCTTACACATAGTGCTATGTATATGGTTACCTTGAAACAATCCTGTCAAATTTGTGGTGCTGTTAAGAAAACTAACTTTAGTTTCACACTGGAGGTTTAGGATGTTCAAGAGGTTAAAAATATGGGGCTTTCTCTTGATAGCTTCTAGAGATCTTATGAAATTAATCTATGCAAAGCAGGTAACATAAGGTGCATTTACCTATCTCAGTTCAAAACTATTAACACATCATTTATGGAATCATAAAAAGTGCTTCTTGTTGAATGAGTGCTTTGATGAGAAAACCTGCTAAGAGCATAGAAGTGTATGGTATGCACTGTAATATCAAGTTGATCTGTAATCGTAATTTTTTGATGTGTCAATATGTGGGGAAGTAATCTGTCTCATATAAAAAAAAATAGTGAGTCTGATTCATTTTCACTGGGTCAGTTGCTGTTCCCAATCCAGAGTCTTTGTCAGCTTGCAGGCTTTCTTGTGTGTTGCATTTTTACACTTTTGCTTAAAAGGCAGGTAAGATGATACTGTTAGAACTTTCTGCTCTTGTTTTTTTTTACTTGGAACAATAATGTGATAGACTTAAAATAGCTGCTTTTAGCAAATTCTATTTTTTGCATGTGTATTCATGGGGAACAGATGGCCAGAGAAGGATAGAATGACTTTGATTTATTTGCATTAACAATTTTTTTTTCTCTTCTGTTGGTTGTGTTGTCTTTAGTGTCATACAAATTCATTCATGAAATAAAAACTCTGATAGTCCCAGAGAAAAAAAAATAGTTGTGCCCTCTGAAACATGGCCCAAATATTATAGAAATGTAGTTTATTGTGCTAAGTTTTGAAGGAAAAAAATGCCACTTTGTGCTCTGAATATTTGACCAAAGGAAGATCTCTCAGGAGTGTCCTGTCCATGAGTTAATCTCCTGTGGTTTATATTTGGATTGCAGGAATGATTCTTTCTTGCAACTTTTTGCATATATCCTAGTGGAATATCTTTGCTGTATTTCTTCTTACTTGCATCATGTGGCTTTAAATTTTGCATTCTAATTCTCCCTATTTCAGACCAGGGTTTTTTTGGTCAATATTTCATAACAAAATTTCATGCATACTCCAGTAAAAAGTCTGTGGTTATGAGTGGGTGTGCTGTCCTGAGGTATGCAGGGAGGTAACTGCTGACTGCCTTAGACTTTCAGTGAAACCTCATCTAACAATATTGTTCCTAGCACCTGACATACAAGAATATTCCAGGATTGGGTCCTGCAGGCAGTCAACATGATAAAGAGGATTAATTCCGGTAAATGAACATACACATAAGGACTAAGATCTTTGGTAGTTGTGCACTGCTTGTGTGTGCATAAACACACATAATGATTTTGTCTCCTATATTTTCCTTTAAGTGTTTCAAACTACTACATCATTGGGAAAATTATTTGCATATTCCAACTCTAGTGTTTAAAACAGGTGAAGTCCTCGGAGAACTAACACTGCAGAGTCCATAGAGCCCGGCGTTGCTTTTTTGTTTGTTTTAGACAGAATATTTGAAATCGTGATTAAAGCTGCTCTTTTTCTTCACTTTGGTAAGAAGGTTTTGATGTTTTAGTGAGCCTTGAATTGTGACAAAGAGGCAAACCCCAGACTGTACGTTACTCTTTAAACGATTCAAAACCAAAAGTGTAGTAGGAAGAACAACCCCGTCTAATCCCATGTGGAGGAAAAAAAAAAAAAAAAGAAGGAAAACCCACGAAAAAACCCCCAACAACCAAAGCAATGTTTTCCCCCCCTCTTTCCAGGCCAGCCGGAGCAAACTGGAGCATCTCCCCCGTGGCCCGGCCTGTGTCTGGCGGTACCGAAGGTGGGACGCAGGAGGTGCCGCCCCCGCGCTCCCCGGCAGGGCGGTGCTGCCGCCGGCCCTGCCAGGCGCTGTGCGCCGGAGCGGAGCACAGCGGGCAGCCTCTGCTCTCTGCCCTTCCCGGCCTTTCCCGGCCGTTCCTTGCCGCGTCTCCCGGCGGGTCCCGGCCGGACTCGGGCAGCGCTCCCCGGCCCCTCCGCCCAGCCAGCGGTGGTCGGGTTTTCTCCCCTTTCGCTCGTCCCTTTCCTCAGCGCACGGGCGGCTTGGAAATCGGAAATGATCTTAATTAAATGTTTTCTGTACAGAAACAAGCGGGCCCTTTTTGTGCGCGAGGCGAAGGCAGCAGACCTTATCACAAAAAACAAAAGCAAATATTTATCAGGGAACAAAAGATGTCCACGGTTGCTTGCAGCGGGGGAGATTTTCCTCTCTCTCCCGGTGAAGATGTTTAACAGCGTAAGATGTTTATCGGGACTCCTTGTTGAAATTCTTTGTTTCCCTTCAAGATCTACAAATGAAACTGTTTTTCTTTCTGTGAAGCACATAATGAAGTCCATGAGTTAAACTGCAGGGAATGCAAACACCTGCTCGTCCCTCTGTTGACTTTGCGTTTCAAGAAAGTCTTTTCTGTTTCACATGATAATGGTTTGGGGGCTTGGTTTTGTTTGGTTTTTGTTTATCCTGTGTGGAGAGAAACGCTCATCTTGCCTGTCTTCGCTTTATGTCATTTCTGATGCAGCAATTGTCTCCGTTAAAGGAATACCATGTTGTTAAAAGTATTCCTTCTTCAGAATCTTATGTCATCGAGTGAATAAGCTTACCTTTTACTGCTTTCCCTGTCTTGGTTTATTTTTGTATGTTCTTTTTTTTTTTTAATGCTCTGTTTGATGAGCTACGTGTCTTACAACTTTACCTTTTCAGCCATGAATGAAAGGGAGGAAACATCAGAATCCATGTAACCCCTTCCAGCATTTTTGCCTGTTCCCCTTTACTATTTAATACATGGAAACACAATATTTCAGATGTACTTGAATGCTGATTATCCAGTGATTTCACACACATGTATCCCTAATACAATATGATTTTTAGTTGGTATTTGAAACGTGAAAACACTTTTATGAGTATTCATCCCCAACTGCTGGGTTATCAGTTACCTACAAAGTCTTGCATAAAAATTTAAGATTTTATAATGTAAACACCCACTTCCTCCAACTTGTGAAGAGACTACTTGTGAGTAAATTTGTTCCCATGGCAAATGTTCAGTCTCATAAGAAGCATTGTAAGTTGATGTTATTGCACTGATTTCTGGTACTGGGCAACATAATTCATAGTAGTGCCTACGATCAGTATTTGGGGTTTTTTTTATAATTCACAGGATTTGAGGAATACTTTAAAATACTTTTCCACAGCAGTTTAGAATAGAGCTGTACAATAACATAGGCTTTTAGGTTCTTTTAGGCTGTAAAGTAAAAGTACTGCATCATAACAGAAGTGCTATACCCAGACAGGGCTTGTCTGCTGTTTTAATATATTTAATAAATATTGGGGGCAGGGGGCATGCCTGGTTCTTCACATGACTATACTTGTAGACAGTCCTATTTGTCTGGGAAAATATAGTCAAAGTGGTGGGACTCTTGGGAGCAAGCACTTGTGGAATCAAAACCTTTCTATTTCATATACATCACTACATTTTAAATTAATAATGTAAAATAAAGCTTTGTATTGGGAAACAGATTGAAGTATTGTTTTTGCTTCTTTATTCATGACCATAATATTTTTCTCAAACTTCTCTGAAACTTCACAGAACTGCTAGTTTTAGAAGAACAGTTCCTAGGTGTTTTTGTAAATTATTTACCTTTGTGCAGACCTTAAAGTTTTAATGAAATGAAATTACTTTACTTCTAATTTAACAGAACAGTTCTTAGATAAAGATGCCCTATGATTCTTTATTTTCATGTGTCTATTTCAATTCTGATTACAGAGCTTGCATTCTATTTCTCTTTTGTTACTGAGTCCAGAGAGTTTTATACTCTTTTCTCAGTTGTATAGAGAACCAGTAAATTAGATGGTCTCAGGACTTCCTTAAAACAGATAAAACTATCCTTTTTTATTTTTTCTTTCTTGTTTCAGAGTTTTTTCTTTACTTTACCAGAGACAGATCATTTTCTATCATAATTTGCAAAATTTCTCTCTTATACTAAAGGTTTCTGTATTTCTGGTAATACTAGAGTGTGTTCCTGGAAACAAAAAAATAAGACTATGTAGTATTATGATTTTTTTTCCATTTCATCAAATAAAATTATTATCTAGGCTACCTTGGATTGATCTACTATCACTTTCTCAGGCTTTTTAGCAAGACACAAGTACTTCAGTAGAGAGAGATTTATTCTTCAGAAACACAGAGTGTATTCTGTAGACATATATTCTGTAAAATATTAAATGCCACATACTTCTGGACATCTTTTGCCCTCAAGATAAATTTTCTTCTTAAATAAAAAGAAAAAAAAGAAACTGAGACTGCTCCAACTTTCTTTTCTAACAGCACATGCATTATTTGAGGATTTTATTACTTTGAGTTTTATAAATACTGTAGGGAATTATTATTTCTGCAGAAGAAGGAAAGTAGAGGATGGGGGGGAAAGCATATATGCTAAGTTCAGAGAAAAAGCTCATCTTTTAAGATAACTTAATTATTTCATAATAATACTATGAAATAATAGTTCTTTTATCTATATATAAAAGAATTCGTGATGGTTAACATGGTCAACTCAGAAATAATGAAAGCCATACTACTGCTGTGGAAATAAATTCACTCCAACATTAAGAAGTCATTTGTACAATGGTAATTCATTGTTGCTGGTGATAGCAATGCTGACCATTCTGTAGGGTGGTTGGTGGTAAAAAAACAAATTTAAAATTTATTTTCCAATGCAAGTGAAGTATTTAGAGATGAAAGGGAAGGATATTAAAATATGAGTACTTTTGATCCAGTTTTGTACAGATGGGACTGTAATTGGTTACATGGGAATAGTATATATACTGAAATATTTGAAATGCTAATTCATTTTTTGCTTCAGTTTTCCAACTGCCAGCTGTAATTATGGATCTCATTTAACAGATGCTAACACAGGGAGTAACTTCACTCCTGGAGTAGTCCCACTGAGACATGGAAGTAAAGTTAAGGCTCAGGTGCTTCAGCATTGGTGTAGGTACAGTTCCAGGAATTTGTTGAATGCTGCTATTAAAGACTGTCTGGTGCCTAAGCTATAAACCATTTGCATTTTGAATATATTTAGTTATACATAAACTAAGTTATCCATTGATATTCTTTAGCAAGGTTAATGGAAGCCTGTAGATCTAAATTTATCACTGTTTACAATCCTTAAAATTTCATTATTTGTTGACAGAGGTGAATGAATCTGAAATGTTTTTTAGCTCCACAGAGCGCTCATAAAATTTGAGAGATGGATGTGAAATGGTTTATGAAACTATTTCAATTAGTTTTATATTATTTTCCAGTGGGATGTATTTTATACAAAGAAGTGTCCTAATAACAGTAAGAGTGTCTCTAAATTTCCTCATGTCTCCTTTTTGAATTTTAAAAAGCATCTGAATAAAGCATCTGTTTAAAAGAAGTCCTATACAAGCAAGGGCTCAGTTGGTAGAATGAACTGTAATAAAACCTTAAGGCTTTTGTCAGTGCCTTCGCTCTGTGAAAATGATACAAGCACATTAAAAAGACAACCTGTTTCAGTCTATTTATTGTTAAAATACAAAATCATCTAAATACACAGAATAAATTTTGTTGTTTGTTTGTTGTATTTTTTCCTCTTATCAATATTTAAATATATACCATTTATAGTTCTGTTTTTATTCACCGGAAAAACTGTATTTCAGTTCAGTGGGAAACCCTATATTTTTCAGTCCAGTCTGGAAATTTAATGTTGAACTTTCAGGTCAAATTAAATGTCTTTGTAATTCTAAAATTAAAAATCATTAATATCCTGAATGACTTCAGTCCCACAGGACTTTTCAACAAGGATTTTTTAGGAATGGATCCAAAAATATAATCTTTATATCTGTATAATATTAATAGAAATTACTTTAAATTGTTTGTTGTATAACAGGAAATATGTTCCTTTTCTAACACTTTCTGGCTGTTGAACAATTCTTTAAGAATTTGTAATAGCGATATGATTTTGTAAATTCTGGGACAGGGTAATATTTTTTCCTTCACTGTAAGGACAGAAAATCCCCACAGGACAAAGAAGTAAAACCCTGAAGGAATGCACTACACAGTAGAACAAATCCTCCTCAATTCCTGAAAAGGAACTAAGCTTACCATCTTATGGTGTTGTGGTTTTTGTTGTTGCTGTTGCTATTATTATCATTATTATTTTCCAAAGTGATTATAAGATGCTTTAAAGATTAATGAGAAAACAGAAAGCACATTTTGAAGCAACTTCTGAATGCTTCAGAATAAATGAAAGAACAGCCTGGTTCTGTGCTTCCTTTTGAAACTTAAACTTGGACAAAAGTGTTTTTGCATTTGTTCAGACGCCTTTTTTCTTCTTGCTTTGAAAAGACTGTAATTGAGTAGGGATTTGTTTTGATAAGAACTAATAGAAGTGTAATTATAAAAGGGTGAGTAGAGATTACAAAAGATTGTGTTGTTTCAGGTTTTCTAAGTCATTCAGTCATTATTTTTTTTATGTTTTTGCTCTCCTTATGCCAATGCAAAAAACGAGGGTGTGAGTAATGCAGTCCTTAGAAGGTTAAGGTGAATTTTCAGGCTGAATGCAAAAGCAATAAAAAGTATAACAGGAAACTTCATATTGCTTCACATTATTGTTCAGGGCCAGACCATAACTATGAGAAGGGTAACAGAGTGGGAAGTAATTTGCCGTCTGGGCTTATGTGGTTTTTATGAAAGACACAACATACTATCTTTTGAGGCATTAATAGGGATTAAGTAAAAAAAAAAATCCTTGCGTTGCCAACCGATGCAGTTTATTTGCTTGATTTTTTCATGCATTGTCCAAGACTGTTTCGTGTGCAAATTCAGAGATGGGGACTGGAACTGAGGTGGCTAATTATTCACATAGCTTTATGGAAGATAACTTTCCTTATTTTTCAGGCCTTTCTCCCTTAAATCTCTTGCTATTGCAAGTTCTTCTTTTGATACTTAGCTGTTAGAGCCAAACAAACACAGGAGAGATCTCCATCTTGCCCCTGTGCTTTGCTTTACACAGTCATGTTTGTTTTCTTGGTGTGTCAGTGGAAGGTGGCAGCAGTTTAATCAAGCCAGTGTATGATGGGCTCTGGGAGGTTTTGGCCTTTCACTTATTCCTTGAAAAGAAGGACCAATCCCATACCTGCAGCATCTGGGTACAAAAGGCATGAGAATACTCGTCTCTTGGGTGAGATTTCAAACCAGTGGCAACCTATTCAGGCCAAAAGGGAAGAGACTCTCTGTGTGGAGCTTTGGAATGACCTTTAAACTCCAGGAGAGGGAGAGGATGGAATAGGCAGGAAGCCAGGGCAGGAGAAATTCCAAGGTGTTTTCCTAGCTGTGAGGAGGTCTTTGTTTTTAATGATGGAAATGGGACAACAGAAGAGAAAGGATTCAGGCATTTGTTTTCTGTGTAGTCTGAGTAGTACCAGGAAGGTGTTCCTGTTTTGTATGCAACATCAGGAACAGAATAAATGTGTTTGGCTCAAGGATGTCACTAGTAGCTCTGCTGTAGTGCAAGATGTTTGTTAAAAAACTGCATGTTGTGGATAAAATTAGTTTTAAATTGATTTATTTTCAAATTGGTTTAGCCATTCAGATTCAATTTTATATAAGACATTGAGGGGTTTCTAGACAACTCTTTCCTGAATAACACTGCGGAGCTTTTTGGCATTATACCCAAATTAACAGCATGCTGCGTCATTAAAAAATAAAAGAGCTGCAATTTTTTCTTGGCGCAGATTTCTGCCAAGCAATAAAAGACTCCCTATGTTGATTACAAATACTGTAAAGTGTTTACTTTGCTCTATAAACTTGGAGCATTTCATGTTTGGATATATCGTATGTGGCCTCTTAAGACCTTTTACGTTTTTCTGCTTGTGTCTTGTTCGATGAGGGTTTCAGGTCTCATGCAAGAGAGATTTTTGAAGGACAAAACCAGTGTGCCCCGCAGGAAAAGCAAAGGCAATGAAGGCATTTGTAGGCAGGATACACATACATTAGGAATCTTGCCTTTAGTTAATACCTACTGTTCTAGTGATGGAAAGTTGCAGTTTTCCAGTGCCCTCATTTCGCCATATTTTAAAAAGGAATAAAATTGACCTGGCATGTGAACAAGTAGTGCTGTTCTTTATTGCTGCATTGAAATACTAGAATTTATTTGCTATTAGAGATTTGCTCATCATTAGACCAAACACAAGTTTCTCTTTTTCCGGTTCTGGTGTTGATACAGAGAAACCTCCAAGCTTCATACATTCTAGGTGTTTCCACCTCTCAGAATTATTAACTGAAGAACACCACGCAAGTTCCCAGTGGGGTCTGCGCACACCAAACCTCTTCCTGCATAATCCCATTTGAGCACAAAACTTTCCCAACCAGAAACTTCAGCTCCTATGAATTGTAAAAATGGTTTACAGCTGGCTAAAAGCTTCTCAGAAGTATTGATAAAAACGTCTTTTGCAGGCTCAGTAATAAAGGAAAAGGCAAGGGTGGACTATCCCTGCCTTGGGCAGGAGAGGAGCTGGCATGGGACTTGTTCTGTGGGACAGTGCAGGGAATGCATTTCTCAAGTATTGGACTTTAGCCACTCACCAGAGCTGGCTGAAAGCCAAGAATTTATTTTCACAGAATAGTTTTGTGCTGTTTAATTTTGCTTTTGCATTTCATTGCAACAGAAACAAGGTTTTCATGCCTTTTGGTGCAGCACATGGGTAAAGGGTGCACCATATGGGAATAGGAGAAACCATCATGGAATAGCTGGTGGACTGGAATCCCATCCTTTTCATGCCTCCTGCTGTGCATGGCCAGGGCAGGAATATATATCTGAATCACCAATTTTGTTTTCTGTTCTGAAAATGAAGAAGTTCTACTTTATAAAATATGTTCTTAAGAAAGGCTCATATTTTTACTTTTATAACTAATTCTTTTACTGGTTCATTATTGGTAGCATTCAGTGGATCACTTTTATGCCATATCCTACTGCTATGCAGGGTTATTTTCCAGATATCTTTCATGTTGAATAACACACAATGTCAGACAGAATTGACATTTATGAAAAATAGAAATATGAGTCCTAATGTTCTAAATGTGAAATTCTGGAGGCAGTTAGTAAGAAAGTTTAATCAACCATTAAATAATCAATACTTACTAGTTCACAGGAGGTTTATCAAAATTTTAATTTCTTTGCTTCCAGGATATTGGAAAATATCACTTTCAACAGCCTTAAGGAGTTAGAAGTCTCACTCCCACTGAATTTAAAAGTAATTTGAACATTTTATTACCTCAGGATTCCTTGATAATCCCAGCATGCATGGGTTGCATCTCTTGTTCTTTTATCACTGAAAGCAGTGAATTGTTGATTGTAAATTTCTAGTTCTTCAAAAATACATGGATGTGGATAACAAGAAATGAAACATTCTCAGGTAAACTTTGAATTCTTAGAAAACTTTGTAGAGAGACTTTTAAATGTTGCATAATGAGTAAATTCAGTTTAATTTTTCTTCTTGCTGCTTTTTAGGGTCCATCCAATTCTGTGAAAAAGACCACGTGTTAAGGATTTCATAACCTTTTTCTTCTTTTTAGTTGCATAATTTAGATAAGAGAACTCCTTTTACTGGGAAGGATCTGTGAGGTGAAGACTCTTTACTGAAAAATATACATTTTTCTATTCATAGTGCCAACAGAAAAAGTACTTGTCGTCTCTGTCTCTCTCCAGATATCTACATTTATCCTTGGACTGTTATCTTGAATTACTTTGGAAAATATTCAGACTAACTAATAGTCAGTCACTATTTTATTTTATCTTATTATATTGAGTTAATCAATATAAATTTTCTGGGAAAAATATTTTCAGTGAATAAAATTTTCTGAGTATATTTGTTACCTTCACTTTTACTATCATACGACCAATAATTCAGCCACCTTTCTCAACTCCTTGACTCTTATGGCTTCTAGGTTATCCATAGATCCACAGTCTTCCTTAGCTTCAGAAGCATTTCATATGAATCCATGTGAAACACACTTGCAGAAAAAAAAAAATACATTGTGCTTCGGGTTTTGGGCACATGAATCAATTTCATTTCAGATGAAACAAATGTGGGAGACGCTCCCCAGCCAGGGATTCGAACCACAGAGGCAAACTAGAGTTGAAATGTTCATAGCATGGGCATCAGGTCCTCGGTACCAAGATGCAGCCAGAATCACCTTGTAGCCTGGCAGTTGGAGCATTTTCTTGAAAAGGGGCTTGTGTGTATTGACCCCTTCATGCACAGAAAAGAAATGGCTTAACCATCATACTGTCTGAGCAACTGGCCAAATAGTCTATTTCTGTATTTAAAATAAGAGAAAAAGAGTTGGAGGAATGAGCCAACAACGTTGCCCTTCCCCTTCCGTGGTTAGCGTGACTTGTAAAGTAAAAATGGTAAGGTGGAAGGAAACACTGCTGAAATGTGGCCCCTCTACATCATCTCCTGAGAAAAGGTGCACTCCTACAGTTCTGAGTGAAACATATGAGGGGTAGGATTAAGTCATGTCCTTAGTATTCCCTATTGCCCACTGGAGACAGTGGTCTGATAAACATGCCGAGGATTTCTGTACTGTCTTCTTCCTTGCCAATCTCCCTTTCTTCCTTCCTCCTTCTGTCCATCCAGCCTTTACTTCTGTTAGAGTATTGCTGAAGGACAGAGAGGAGGAGGAGGAGGAGTCGTCACCCTTTTCCCTGACAGGCTGAGACAAGCTCTTCCATCCCTGGCCGTGGGAGCATTACTGCTTCCTGTACAGCAACATCCCAGCTCCAGCTTGCTTGGCCTCCTGGGAATCTGACTGGCAGGTGAGGCAGCTCAGCCTGCTGTGCCATCCTGGGATTTCAGGATGTTTGTGCTGGGTCGCTCCTAGGGAATGAGCGGGAGGTGAGTCGAGGGTCAAACTCCAGATTTAGAAATGCACAGTCCTAGTCAGAGCACAGCCTTGGTCTCCACAGAGTATAGACGCTCCCCAGTAATGGTAAAATAGGAACAGCCCGTCATTACCAGGCGGTAGGATGAGATCTGCAGGGAGGGCAGTTTTCTCCCATCAGAAGATGGGATGTATTCAACATGGATAGGAAACAACTGTGCCAGGCTGTGAATCTGCTGTGGTAAGCCAGAAGTTCCATCCCCAGATTCTATCATGCAGAAACTCTTAAAAAATTCTTAAGTGTCCTTCCATCTGCTCTGCTCCACAGTTTGAACTAAAACACGCTGCAGTAGACTGTACATCTTGTCAGAAGTTGGCATTTTTAAAAGCAAAAACTAGTAATATAAGAATTATTTGTCTCTCAAGAAACACTTCCTTTCAGGAAGATAACAGGAGAATAATAGAGATCTTTCAAAGCATTTATGCAAAAGTTATTGTTAAGCCCCAAATACAGTCTAAATTCAAAAGGCGAGATCGGGGTGCTTTAACTTCCTCTGTTTGTACTGTGGTTTGTGTATCTCAAGACGACAGCTGTAGATCAGAGGACGGACGTGCTCCTGGCAAGTGATGGGTGTTTGTGAGCAGGAACTTCCTGGGAGATATTGACCAGGTCATGGGCAGCTGCTCGGAAATTTGTTCAGTAATCTATCTAATACGTCCAAGGAGCAGCACATCCGAATCAATCCATCCAAATGCCTCAGGAATATCAATAAAGAGATAATAAATCTGATAATTCTCTGTGATCTGCTCTGGTGCGAAGCTACCGGGGAAGTCTTGTACAATATGAAGATTAATTCCAGTACACATTTGTTAGGGTGACAAATGCTCTGTACCAGAACTGTGGCTGGTGAAAAATTCATTTCAAATTAATTTCAAACTTTATTTTCTGCAATGATCTGCTGTCATAAAACTGAATGGCAACAAATGGCAGTTGCTGAGGATGTTTTCAAGAGGTAAACAGACTCCAGGTTTACAGAGTGAGTTTTCCAGCTTTTTTTCCTTTTATGAATCTCCCACCTAATTTCTGTTCAGGAAAAATCCATTTTTTTCTTTGCTATTGTTCTAAATTTTAAACCACAGTAATGATAACAATAAGCGATTAACTATAACATAGTAAATACAAAGGCTAAAGAGGTAATAAATATATTTAGGTACTTAATATCCTCCCCTGATTAGGTATATTAGTTCTAAGTCCTCTGTGAGAAGGAAAAAAAAAAATGTCCCATCAGGCACAGTCCTGAAAGTCAATATATTTTTTTGTTTCCTTTGACTGTGGTAGGTATAAAATCAAATATATAATCTAGAAGTTATGGCATATATAGTTTATTTACTATTTTTTCCATTTGTCACACCAGCTCAAACACCTTTAGGAAAGAATCCAACACTTCTGCTTCTGACTTAACGGTGTCAGAGAAGTGACCTTTCTCAGAGCAAACTGGCTCTCTAGGTGTTTTTTTTTAATGTTTGAAAAATTTGGAGTTCTGTTTGTTCTGTTCTCATTCCCTATCCGAGGGAAGAACTATAATAGCATTTAGCAATTAATGTCTCAGTATCGTAAAATTTTGTTTTGGTATTTTTTTCCCATCCCAAGAGCTCTCTTGTCTCTCAGAGAATTTGGTTTTGTTTTGCTTTAGGAACAAAAATTTTGATTCCTGTTGTAGCTCTTCTTCTGACACCCCACAAGATACTGATTTCAGAGAGGTGTTTTACAGCCCCTTACTAAAGACTTACACTTTATAATTTTGGACATAACTTACAGCTTCTTATTCTATGGACTTTGATTCATCTTCATAATTTATATATTAAATGCCAAGTTTGCTCAGCTATGAAGTAGAGAGTGCTGGTGGTGGACCTCATATTCAAAGTGGATTTGACCAAAATTCCTTGACACAGATGAATTTGTATCAAGTATTCTTCATAACTGCTTTTCCCCCAAAAGACCTGATTTATTTTAGGGCAGAAGTACTGACACACTGACTAGCTCCTGAGTCCCAGAAAGGATAGGGCTAGCTCAGGGACCAGGAGAAGCCGTGGCCAAGAACAAGGTAAAAGACAAAAGACGCTCTTTGCTCCTGGGGAGATGTTTATTCCTCAGAGGCCACGAGGAGAAAAGAGACCGGGTCACACTTTCCCAGGCGCTTTCAAGCCGCCCCCCGAAGGGGCGGGGAAAGGGACACGGCCAATGGGATACCGACGACGTGGAGGGGAGAGGGGCGGGGATACCAGGGATGAACCACCACCGTCCGGGGGACAGGGGGGAGTGAAGTGGAACATACCATTACACAGTGCAAAATGAGCTACTAAATTCATAAACACAGCAGTGCATTACAACACCTCCCCCT